>CATVIB010000496.1:0-15965 GCA_958336395.1 Ctenicera cuprea | reverse complement strand
CAACCTTCAACCTTCAACCTTTAACCCCTCAACCTTCGATCTTCAACCCCTTAACCTTCAACCTTTAACCACTCAACCTTCAACTTTCATCCTTCAAGCCCTCAACTTTCAACCTTCAACCACCCAACCATCTCTCTTTAACCCCTCTACCTTAGACCTTCAACCCCTTAACCTTTAACTTTCAAACACTCAGCCTTCAACCTTCTACCCCTCAACCTTCAACCTTCAACCTTCAACCCCTCAACCTTCAAACTTCAACCCCTCAACCTTCAACCTACAACCACTAAACCTTTAATCTTCAGACAGTCAACTTTCGACCACTTAACCTTTATACTTCAGCCCCTCAATCTTTAACTTTCAACCCCTCAATCTTTAACCTTCAATGTTCCCCAGTTAACCTTCAACCTTCAACCCCTCAACGATCAACCTCCAACACCTCAACCTTCAACCTTCAACCCCTCAACCTTCAATTCCTAAACCATCAATCTTAAACACTTCAACTTTGTACAATCAACCCCTCAACCTTCAACCTTCAACCTTCAACCCCTACACCTTCAACTTCCAACCCCTCAAACTTCAACGTTTAACCTTCAACCTTCAACGTTCAACGCCTAAAACTTCAACCTTCAACCTTCAACCTTCAACCTTCAACCTTCAACCTCCAACCTGCAACCTTCAACCTTCAACCTTTCAACCTTCAACCCCTCTAACTTCAACCTTCAACCCCTCAACCTTCAACCCATCAACCTTTAACCTTCAACCCCTCAACCTTCAACCTTCAACCCCTCAACCTTCAACCTCCAATCTTCAACCCCTCAACCTTCAACCTTCAACTCCTCAACCTTCAACCTTCAACCCCTCAACCTTCAACCTCCAACCTTCAACCCCTCAACCTGCAACCTTCAACCTTTAACCCCTCAAGCTTCGACCTTCAACCTTCAACCCCTCAACCTTCAACCTTCAACTCCTTCAACATTCAACCTTTAACCTTCAACCCCTCAACTTTCAACCTTCAACTCCTTCAATCTTCAACCTTCAACCCCTCAACCTTCATCCTTCAACCCCTCAACCTTCAACGTTCAACGCCTCAACGTTCAACCTCCAACCTTCAACCCCTCAACCTTCAACCTTCAACTCCTTCAACCTTCAACCTTTAACCCCTCAACCTTCGATCTTCAACCGCTTAACCTTCAACCTTTAGCCACTCAACCTTCAACCTTCATCCTTCAAGCCCTCAACTTTCAACCTTCAACCACCCAACCATCTATCTTTAACCCCTCAACCTTCGACCTTCATCCCCTTAACCTTTAACTTTCAAACCCTCAACCTTCAACCTTCTACCCCTCAACCTGTAACCTTCAACCAGTCAACCTTTAATCTTCAGTCCCTCAACTTTCAATCTTAAACCCCACAACCTTCAACCTTCAACCCCTCAACCATCAACCTTCAACTTCTCAACCTTCAACCTTCAACCCCTCAACCTTCAACTCCTAAACCTCCAACCTTAAACACCTCAACCTTCAACCTTCAAACCCTCAACCTTCAACCTTCAACTCCCCAACATTCAATCCCTCAATCTTCAACCTTCAACCACTTAACCTTTAACCTTCAACCTCTCAACCTTCAACCTCAAACCTTCAACCCCTCAATCTTCATCCTTCGACCCCTCAATATCCAACCCCTTAGCCTTCAACCTTCAACTTCCCAACCTTTAACTTTCAAGCCCTCAACCTTCAACCTTCAACCCCTCTAACTTCAACCTTTAACCCCTCAACCTTCAACCCATCAACCTTTAACCTTCAACCCCTCAACCTGTAACCTTCAACCAGTCAACCTTCAATCTTCAGTCCCTCAACTTACAATTAAGGTTGAGTGGTTAAAGGTTGAAGGTTAAGGGGTTGAAGATCGAAGGTTGAGGGGTTAAAGGTTGAAGGTTGAAGGTTGAAGGTTGAGGGGTTGAAGGTTGGAGGTTGAACGTTGAGGGGTTGAAGGTTGAAGGTTGAGGTGTTGAAGGATGAAGGTTGAGGGGTTGAAGTTTTGAGGTTGAAGATTGAGGGGTTGAAGGTTAAAGGTTAAGTGGTTGAAGGTTGAAGGTTAAGTTACTGAATGTTGGGGAGTTAAATGTTGAAGTCTGACAGGTTGAAGGTTGAAGGTTGAGGGGTTGAAGGTTGGAGGTTGAACGTTGAGGGGTTGAAGGTTGAAGGTTGAGGGGTTGAAGGATGAAGGTTGAGGGGTTGAAGGTTGAAGGTTGAAGGATTTGAAGGTTGAAAGTTGAGGGGTTGAAGGTTAAAGGTTGAAGGTTGAAGGAGTTGAAGGTTGAAGGTTGAGGGGTTGAAGGTCGAAGGTTGAGGGGTTAAAGGTTGAAGGTTGAAGGAGTTGAAGGTTGAAGGTTGAGGGGTTGAAGGTTGGAGGTTGAAGGTTGAGGGGTTGAAGGTTGAAGGTTGAGGAGTTGAAGGTTGAAAGTTGAGGGGTTGAAGGTTGCAGGTTGAAGGTTGAGGGGTTGAAGGTTGAAGGTTGAGGGGTTGAAGGTTAAAGGTTGATGGGTTGAAGGTTGAGGGGTTGAAGGTTGAAGTTAGAGGGGTTGAAGGTTGAAGGTTGAGGGCTTGAAAGTTGAATGTTGGGAAGTTGAAGGTTGAAGGTTAAGGGGTTGAATAGTGAGGGGTTGAAGGTTGAAGATTGAGGGGTTGAAGGTTGAAGGTTGAAGGTTGAGAGGTTGAAGGTTAAAGGTTAAGTGGTTGAAGGTTGAATGTTGAGGGACTGAATGTTGGGGAGTTGAAGGTTGAAGGTTGAGGGCTTGAAGGTTGAAGGTTGAGAAGTTGAAGGTTGATGGTTGAGGGGTTGAAGGTTGAATGTTGTGGGGTTTAAGATTGAAAGTTGAAGGACTGAAGATTGAAGGTTGACTGGTTGAAGGTTACAGGTTGAGGGGTAGAAGGTTGAAGGTTGAGGTGTTGAAGGTTGAAGGTTGAGGGGTTGAAGGTTGAAGGTTGAGGGGTTGAAGGTTGAAGGTTGAGGGGTTGAAGGTTAAAGGTTGATGGGTTGAAGGTTGAAGGTTGAAGGTTGAAGGAGTTGAAGGTTGAAAGTTGAGGGGTTGAAGGTTAAAGGGTTGAAGGTTGAAGGAGTTGAAGGTTGAAGGTTGGGGGGTTGAAGGTTGAAGGTCGAAGGTTGAGGGGTTAAAGGTTGAAGGTTGAAGGAGTTGAAGGTTGAAGGTTGAGGGGTTGAAGGTTGGAGGTTGAACGTTGAGGGGTTGAAGGTTGAAGGTTGAAGGGTTGAAGGATGAAGGTTGAGGGGTTGAAGGTTGAAGGTTGAAGGAGTTGAAGGTTGAAAGTTGAGGGGTTGAAGGTTAAAGGTTGAATGTTGGAGGAGTTGAAGGTTGAAGGTTGAGGGGTTGAAGGTTGAAGGTCGAAGGTTGAGGGGTAAAGGTTGAAGGTTGAAGGAGTTGAAGGTCGAAGGTTGAGGGGTTGAAGGTTGGAGGTTGAACGTTGAGGGGTTGAAGGATGAAGGATGAGGAGTTGAAGGTTGAAGGTTGAGGGGTTGAATGTTGAAGGTTGAGGGGTTGAAGGTTGAAGGTTGAGGGGTTGTAGGTTAAAGGTTGATGGGTTGAAGGTTGAGGGGTTGAAGGTTGAAGTTAGAGGGGTTGAAGGTTGAAGGTTGAGGGCTTGAAAGTTAAAGGTTGGGAAGTTAAAGGTTGAAGGTTAAGGGGTTGAATATTGAGGGGTTGAAGGTTGAAGATTGAGGGGTTGAAGGTTGAAGGTTGAAGGTTGAGAGGTTGAAGGTTAAAGGTTAAGTGGTTGAAGGTTGAAGGTTGAGGGACTGAATGTTGGGGATTTGAAGGTTGAAGGTTGAGGGCTTGAAGGTTGAAGGTTGAGGTGTTTAAGGTTGGAGGTTTAGGAGTTGAAGGTTGAAGGTTGAGGGGTTGAAGGTTGAAGGTCAAAGGTTGAGGGGTTAAAGGTTGAAGGTTGAAGGAGTTGAAGGTTGAAGGTTGAAGGGTTGAAGGTTGAAGGTTGAAGGAGTTGAAGGTTGAAAGTTGAGGGGTTGAAGGTTAAAGGTTGAAGGTTGAAGGAGTTGAAGGTTGAAGGTTGAGGGGTTGAAGGTTGAAGGTCGGAGGTTGATTGGTTAAAGGTTGAAAGTTGAAGGAGTTGAAGGTTGAAGGTTGAGGGGTTGAAGGTTGGAGGTTGAACGTTGAGGGGTTGAAGGTTGAAGGTTGAGGAGTTGAAGGTTGAAGGTTGAGGGGTTGAAGGTTGAAGATTGAGGGGTTGAAGGTTGAAGGTTGAGGGGTTGAAGGTTAAAGGTTGATGGGTTGAAGGTTGAGGGGTTGAAGGTTGAAGTTAGAGGGGTTGAAGGTTGAAGGTTGAGGGCTTGAAAGTTGAAGGTTGGGAAGTTGAAGGTTGAAGGTTAAGGGGTTGAATATTGAGGGGTTGAAGGTTGAAGGTTGAAGATTGAGAGGTTGAAGGTTAAAGGTTAAGTTGTTGAAGGTTGAAGGTTGAGGGCTTGAAGGTTGAAGGTTGTGGTGTTTAAGGTTGGAGGTTTAGGAGTTGAAGGTTGAGGGGTTGAAGGTTGAAGGTTGAGAAGTTGAAGGTTGATGGTTGAGAGGTTGAAGATTGAAAGTTGAGAGACTGAAGATTGAAGGTTGACTGGTTGAAAGTTACAGGTTGAGGTTTAGAAGGTTGAAGGTTGAGGGTTTGAAAGTTAAACGTTAAGGGGTTGAAGGTCGAAGGTTGAGGGGTTAAAGATAAATGGTTGGGTGGTTGAAGGTTGAAAGTTGAGGGCTTGAAGGATGAAGGTTGAAGGTCGAGTGGTTAAAGGTAATTGTAATTGTAATTGTAATTGTAATTGTAATTGTAATTGTAATTGTAATTGTAATTGTAATTGTAATTGTAATTTCAATTGTAATTGTAGTTGTAATTGTAATTGTAATTGTAATTGTAATTGCAATTGTAATTGTAATTGTAATTGTAATTGAATTGTAATTGTAATTGTAATTGTAATTGTAATTGTAATTGTAATTGAAATTGTAATTGTAATTGTAATTGTAATTGTAATTGTAATTGTAATTGTAATTGTAATTGTAATTGTAATTGTAATTGTAATTGTAATTGTAATTGTAATTGTAATTGTAATTGTAATTGTAATTGTAATTGTAATTGTAATTGTAATTGTAATTGTAATTGTAATTGTAATTGAATTGTAATTGTAATTGCAATTGCAATTGCAATTGTAATTGTAATTGTAATTGTAATTGTAATTGTAATTGTAATTGTAATTGTAATTGTAATTTTAATTGTAATTGTAATTGTAATTGAATTGTAATTGTAATTGTAATTGTAATTGTAATTGTAATTGTAATTGTAATTGTAATTGTAATTGTAATTGAAATTGTAATTGTAATTGTAATTGTAATTGTAATTGTAATTGTAATTGTAATTGTAATTGTAATTGTAATTGTAATTGTAATTGTAATTGTAATTGTAATTGTAATTGTAATTGTAATTGTAATTGTAATTGTAATTGTAATTGTAAATGTAATTGTAATTGTAATTGTAATTGAATTGTAATTGTAATTGCAATTGCAATTGCAATTGCAATTGCAATTGTAATTGTAATTGTAATTGTAATTGTAATTGTAATTGTAATTGTAATTGTAATTGTAATTGTAATTGTAATTGTAATTGTAATTGTAATTGTAATTGTAATTGTAATTGTAATTGTAATTGTAATTGTAATTGTAATTGTAATTGTAATTGTAATTGTAATTGTAATTGTAATTGTAATTGTAATTGTAATTGTAATTGTAATTGTAATTGTAATTGTAATTGTAATTGTAATTGTAATTGAAATTGTAATTGTAATTGTAATTGTAATTGTAATTGTAATTGTAATTGTAATTGTAATTGTAATTGTAATTGTAATTGTAATTGTAATTGCAATTGTAATTGTAATTGTAATTGTAATTGTAATTGTAATTGTAATTGTAATTGTAATTGTAATTGTAATTGTAATTGTAATTGTAATTGTAATTGTAATTGTAATTGTAATTGTAATTGTAATTGTAATTGTAATTGTAATTGTAATTGTAATTGTAATTGTAATTGTAATTGTAATTGTAATTGTAATTGTAATTGTAATTGTAATTGTAATTGTAATTGTAATTGTAATTGTAATTGTAATTGTAATTGTAATTGTAATTGTAATTGTAATTGTAATTGTAATTGTAATTGTAATTGTAATTGTAATTGTAATTGTAATTGTAATTGTAATTGTAATTGTAATTGTAATTTTAATTGTAATTGTAATTGTAATTGTAATTGTTATTGTAATTGTAATTGTAATTGTAATTGTAATTGTAATTGTAACTGTAATTGTAATTGTAATTGTAATTGTAATTGTAATTGTAATTGTAATTGTAATTGTAATTGTAATTGTAATTTCAATTGTAATTGTAATTGTAATTGTAATTGTAATTGTAATTGTAATTGTAATTGTAATTGTAATTGTAATTGTAATTGTAATTGTAATTGTAATTGTAATTGTAATTGTAATTGTAATTGTAATTGTAATTGTAATTGTAATTGTAATTGTAATTGTAATTGTAATTGTAATTGAATTGTAATTGTAATTGTAATTGCAATTGCAATTGCAATTGTAATTGCAATTGCAATTGCAATTGTAATTGTAATTGTAATTGTAATTGTAATTGTAATTGTAATTGTAATTGTAATTGTAATTGTAATTGTAATTGTAATTGTAATTGTAATTGTAATTGTAATTGAATTGTAATTGTAATTGTAATTGTAATTGTAATTGTAATTGTAATTGTAATTGTAATTGTAATTGAAATTGTAATTGTAATTGTAATTGTAATTGTAATTGTAATTGTAATTGTAATTGTAATTGTAATTGTAATTGTAATTGTAATTGTAATTGTAATTGTAATTGTAATTGTAATTGTAATTGTAATTGTAATTGTAATTGTAATTGTAATTGTAATTGTAATTGTAATTGTAATTGTAATTGTAATTGTAATTGTAATTGTAATTGTAATTGTAATTGTAATTGTAATTGTAATTGTAATTGTAATTGTAATTGTAATTGTAATTGTAATTGTAATTGAATTGTAATTGTAATTGCAATTGCAATTGCAATTGTAACTGTAATTGTAATTGTAATTGTAATTGTAATTGTAATTGTAATTGTAATTGTAATTGTAATTGTAATTGTAATTGTAATTGTAATTGTAATTGTAATTGTAATTGTAATTGTAATTGTAATTGTAATTGTAATTGTAATTGTAATTGTAATTGTAATTGTAATTGTAATTGTAATTGTAATTGTAATTGTAATTGTAATTGTAATTGTAATTGTAATTGTAATTGTAATTGTAATTGTAATTGTAATTGTAATTGTAATTGTAATTGTAATTGTAATTGTAATTGTAATTGTAATTGTAATTGTAATTGTAATTGTAATTGTAATTGCAATTACAATTACAATTACAATTTCAATTACAATTACAATTACAATTACAATTACAATTACAATTACAATTACAATTACAATTACAATTCAATTACAATTACAATTACAATTACAATTACAATTACAATTACAATTACAATTACAATTACAATTACAATTACAATTACAATTACAATTACAATTACAATTACAATTGCAATTGCAATTGCAATTACAATTGCAATTGCAATTGCAATTACAATTACAATTACAATTCAATTACAATTACAATTACAATTACAATTACAATTACAATTACAATTACAATTACAATTACAATTACAATTACAATTACAATTACAATTACAATTACAATTACAATTACAATTACAATTACAATTACAATTACAATTACAATTACAATTACAATTACAATTACAATTACAATTGAAATTACAATTACAATTACAATTACAATTACAATTACAATTACAATTACAATTACAATTACAATTACAATTACAGTTACAATTACAATTACAATTACAATTACAATTACAATTACAATAACAATTACAATTACAATTACAATTACAATTAAAATTACAATTACAATTACAATTACAATTACAATTACAATTACAATTACAATTACAATTACAATTACAATTACAATTACAATTACAATTACAATTACAATTACAATTACAATTACAATTACAATTACAATTACAATTACAATTACAATTACAATTACAATTACAATTACAATTACAATTACAATTACAATTACAATTACAATTACAATTACAATTACAATTACAATTACAATTACAATTACAATTACAATTACAATTACAATTACAATTACAATTACAATTACAATTACAATTACAATTACAATTACAATTACAATTACAATTACAATTACAATTACAATTACAATTACAATTATAATTACAATTGCAATTACAATTACAATTACAATTACAATTACAATTACAATTACAATTACAATTACAATTACAATTACAATTACAATTACAATTACAATTTCAATTACAATTACAATTACAATTACAATTACAATTACAATTACAATTACAATTACAATTACAATTACAATTACAATTACAATTACAATTACAATTACAATTACAATTACAATTACAATTACAATTACAATTACAATTACAATTACAATTACAATTACAATTACAATTACAATTACAATTACAATTACAATTACAATTACAATTACAATTACAATTACAATTACAATTGCAATTGCAATTGCAATTGCAATTGCAATTACAATTACAATTCAATTACAATTACAATTACAATTACATTTACAATTACAATTACAATTACAATTACAATTACAATTACAATTACAATTACAATTACAATTACAATTACAATTACAATTACAATTACAATTACAATTACAATTACAATTACAATTACAATTACAATTACAATTACAATTACAATTACAATTTCAATTACAATTACAATTACAATTACAATTACAATTACAATTACAATTACAATTACAATTACAATTACAATTCAATTACAATTACAATTACAATTAAAATTACAATTACAATTACAATTACAATTACAATTACAATTACAATTACAATTACAATTACAATTGCAATTGCAATTGCAATTACAATTACAATTCAATTACAATTACAATTACAATTACAATTACAATTACAATTACAATTACAATTACAATTACAATTACAATTACAATTACAATTACAATTACAATTACAATTACAATTACAATTACAATTACAATTACAATTACAATTACAATTACAATTACAATTACAATTACAATTACAATTTCAATTACAATTACAATTACAATTACAATTACAATTACAATTACAATTCAATTACAATTACAATTACAATTACAATTGCAATTACAATTACAATTACAATTACAATTACAACTACAATTACAATTGAAATTACAATTACAATTACAATTACAATTACAATTACAATTACAATTACAATTACAATTACAATTACAATTACAATTACCTTTAACCACTCGACCTTCAACCTTCATCCTTCAAGCCCTCAACTTTCAACCTTCAACCACCCAACCATTTATCTTTAACCCCTCAACCTTCGACCTTCAACCCCTTAACGTTTAACTTTCAAACCCTCAACCTTCAACCTTCTAAACCTCAACCTGTAACTTTCAACCAGTCAACCTTCAATCTTCAGTCTCTCAACTTTCAATCTTCAACCTCTCAACCATCAACCTTCAACTTCTCAACCTTCAACCTTCAACCCCTCAACCTTCAACTCCTAAACCTCCAACCTTAAACACCACAACCTTCAACCTTCAAGCCCTCAACCTTCAACCTTCAACCACTTAACCTTTAACCTTCAACCTCTCAATCTTCAACCTTCAACCTTCAACCCCTCAATATTCAACCCCTTAACCTTCAACCTTCAACTTCCCAACCTTCAACTTTCAAGCCCTCAACCTTCAACCTTCAACCCCTCTAACTTCAACCTTCAACCCCTCAACCTTCAACCCATCAACCTTTAACCTTCAACCCCTCAACCTTCAACCTTCAACCCCTCAATCTTCAACCTTCAACCCCTCAACCTTCAACCTTCAACTCCTCAACCTTCAACCTTCAACCCCTCAACGTCAACGTTCAACCTCCAACCTTCAACCCCTCAACCTTCAACCTTCAACTCCTTCAACTTTCAACCTTTAACCAATCAACCTCCGACCTTCAACCTTCAACCCCTCAACCTTCAACCTTCAACCACTTAACCTTTAACCTTCAACCTCTCAATCTTCAACCTTCAACCTTCAACCCCTCAATATTCAACCCCTTAACCTTCAACCTTCAACTTCCCAACCTTCAACTTTCAAGCCCTCAACCTTCAACCTTCAACCCCTCTAACTTCAACCTTCAACCCCTCAACCTTCAACCCATCAACCTTTAACCTTCAACCCCTCAACCTTCAACCTTCAACCCCTCAATCTTCAACCTTCAACCCCTCAACCTTCAACCTTCAACTCCTCAACCTTCAACCTTCAACCCCTCAACGTTCAACCTCCAACCTTCAACCCCTCAACCTTCAACCTTCAACTCCTTCAACTTTCAACCTTTAACCAATCAACCTCCGACCTTCAACCTTCAACCCCTCAACCTTCAACCTTCAACTCCTTCAACCTTCAACCTTTAACCTTCAACCCCTCAACTTTCAACCTTCAACTCCTTCAACCTTCAACCTTCAACCCTTCAACCTTCAACCTTCAACTCCTTCAACCTTCAACCTTTAACCCCTCAACCTTTGACCTTCAACCTTCAACCCCTCAACCTTCAACCTTCAACTCCTAAACCTCCAACCTTAAACACCTCAACCTTCAACCTTCAAGCCCTCAACCTTCAACCTTCAAATCCCCAACATTCAGTCCCTCAACCTTCAACCTTCAACCACTTAACCTTTAACCTTCAACCTCTCAACCTTCAACCTTCAACCTTCAACCCCTCAATCTTCAACCTTCAACCCCTCAATATTCAACCCCTTAACCTTCAACCTTTAACTTCCCAACCTTTAACTTTCAAGCCCTCAACCTTCAACCTTCAACCCCTCTAACTTCAACCTTCAACCCCTCAACCTTCAACCCATCAACCTTTAACCTACAACCCCTCAACCTTCAACCTTCAACCCCTCAACCTTCAACATTCAACCCCTCAACCTTCAACCTTCAACTCCTCATCCTTCATCCTTCAACCCCTCAACGTTCAACCTCCAACCTTCAACCCCTCAACCTTCGACCTTCAACTCCTTCAACCTTCAACCTTTACCCCTCAACCTTCGACCTTCAACCTTCAACCCCTCAACCTTCAACCTTCAACTCCTCCAACATTCAACCTTTAACCTTCAACCCCTCAACTTTCAACCTTCAACTCCTTCAACCTTCAACCTTCAACCCCTCAACCTTCATCCTTCAACCCCTCAACCTTCAACCTTCAACCCCTCAACGTTCAACCTCCAACCTTCAACCCCTCAACCTTCAACCTTCAACTCCTTCAACCTTCAACCTTTAACCCCTCAACCTTCGACCTTCAACCTTCAACCCCCCAACCTTCAACCTTCAACTCCTTCAACCTTCAACCCTTTAACCTTCAACCCCTCAACTTTCAACCTTCAACTCCTTCAACCTTCAACCTTCAACCTTCAACCCATCAACCTTTAACCTTCAACCCCTCAACCTTCAACCTTCAACCCCTCAACCTTCAACCTTCAACCCCTCAACCTTCAACCTTCAACACCTCAACCTTCAACCTTCTACCCCTCAACCTGTAACCTTCAACCAGTCAACCTTCAATCTTCAGTCCTTCAACTTTCAATCTTAAACCCCACAACATTCAACCTTCAACCCCTCAACCATCAACCTTCAACTTCTCAACCTTCAACCTTCAAGCCCTCAACCTTCAACCTTCAACTCCCCAACATTCAGTCCCTCAACATTCAACCTTCAACCACTTAACCTTTAACCTTCAACCTCTCAACCTTCAACCTTCAACCTTCAACCCCTCAATCTTCAACCTTCAACCCCTCACTATTCAACCCCTTAACCTTCAACCTTCAACTTCCCAACATTCAACTTTCAAGCCCTCAACCTTCAACCTTCAACCCCTCTAACTTCAACCTTCAACCCCTCAACCTTCAACCCATCAACCTTTAACCTTCAACCCCTCAACCTTCAACCTTCAACCCCTCAACCTTCAACCTGCAACCTTCAACCCCTCAACTTTCAACCTTCAACTCCTCAACCTTCAACCTTCAACCCCTCAACCTTCAACCTCCAACCTTCAACCCCTCAACCTTCAACCTTCAACTCCTTCAACCTTCAACCTTTAACCCCTCAACCTTCGACCTTCAACCCCTCAACCTTCAACCTTCAACTCCTTCAACCTTCAACCTTTAACCTTCAACCCCTCAACTTTCAACCTTCAAATCCTTCAACCTTCAACCTTCAACCCCTCAACCTTCATCCTTCAACCCCTCAACCTTCAACCTTCAACCCCTCAACGTTCAACCTCCAACCTTCAACCCCTCAACCTTCAACCTTCAACCTGTCAGACTTCAACATTTAACTCCCCAACATTCAGTAACTTAACCTTCAACCTTCAACCACTTAACCTTTAACCTTCAACCCCTCAATCTTCAACCTCAAAACTTCAACCCCTCAACCTTCATCCTTCAACACCTCAACCTTCAACCTTCAACCCCTCAACGTTCAACCTCCAACCTTCAACCCCTCAACCTTCAACCTTCAACCTTCAACCTTTAACCCCTCAACCTTCGATCTTCAACCCCTTAACCTTCAACCTTTAACCACTCAACCTTAATTGTAAGTTGAGGGACTGAAGATTGAAGGTTGACTGGTTGAAGGTTACAGGTTGAGGGGTTGAAGGTTAAAGGTTGATGGGTTGAAGGTTGAGGGGTTAAAGGTTGAAGTTAGAGGGGTTGAAGGTTGAAGGTTGAGGGCTTGAAAGTTAAAGGTTGGGAAGTTGAAGGTTGAAGGCTAAGGGGTTGGATATTGAGGGGTCGAAGGATGAAGATTGAGGGGTTGAAGGTTTGAGGTTGAAGGTTGAGAGGTTGAAGGTTAAAGGTTAAGTGGTTGAAGGTTGAAGATTGAGGGATTGAATGTTGGGGAGTTGAAGGTTGAAGGTTGAGGGTTTGAAGGTTGAAGGTTGAGGTGTTTAAGGTTGGAGGTTTAGGAGTTGAAGGTTGAGGGGTTGAAGGTTGAAGGTTGAGAAGTTGAAGGTTGATGGTTGAGGGGTTGAAGGTTGAAGGTTGTGGGGTTTAAGATTGAAAGTTGAGGGACTGAAGATTAAAGGTTGACTGGTTGAAGGTTACAGGTTGAGGGGTAGAAGGTTGAAGGTTGAGGGTTTGAAAGTTAAAGGTTAAGGGGATGAAGGTCGAAGGTTGAGGGGTTAAAGATAGATGGTTGGGTGGTTGAAGGTTGAAAGTTGAGGGCTTGAAGGATGAAGGTTGAAGGTTGAGTGGCTAAAGGTTGAAGGTTAAGCGGTTGAAGATCGAAGGTTGAGGGGTTAAAGGTTGAAGGTTGAAGGAGTTGAAGGTTGAAGGTTGAGGGGTTGAAGGTTGGAGGTTGAACGTTGAGGCGTTGAACGTTGAAGGTTGAGGGGTTGAAGGATGAAGGTTGAGGGGTTGAAGGTTGAAGATTGAAGGAGTTGAA
Organism: Ctenicera cuprea; assembly: GCA_958336395.1. Classification (NCBI taxonomy): domain Eukaryota; kingdom Metazoa; phylum Arthropoda; class Insecta; order Coleoptera; family Elateridae; genus Ctenicera; species Ctenicera cuprea. The sequence goes on along the minus strand of CATVIB010000496.1, from coordinate 2,239 downwards.
GGTTGAAAGTTGAGGGGTTGAAGGTTAAAGGTTGAATGTTGAAGGAGTTGAAGGTTGAAGGTTGAGGGGTTGAAGGTTGAAGGTCGAAGCTTGAGGGGTTAAAGGTTGAAGGTTGCAGGTTGAGGGGTTGAAGGTTGGAGGTTGAAGGTTGAGGGGTTGAAGGTTGAAGGTTGAGGAGTTGAAGGTTGAAGGTTGAGGGGTTGAAGATTGGAGGTTGAAGGTTGAGGGGTTGAAGGTTGAAGGTTGAGGGGTTGAAGGTTAAAGGTTGATGGGTTGAAGGTTGAGGGGTTGAAGGTTGAAGTTAGAGGGGTTGAAGGTTGAAAGGTTGAAGGTTGAAGGTTGCAGGTTGGAGGTTGAAGGTTGAAGGTTGAAGGTTGAAGGTTGAAGGTTGAAGTTTTAGGCGTTGAACGTTGAAGGTTGAAGGTTAAACGTTGAAGTTTGAGGGGTTGGAAGTTGAAGGTGTAGGGGTTGAAGGTTGAAGGTTGAAGGTTGAGGGGTTGATTGTACAAAGTTGAAGTGTTTAAGATTGATGGTTTAGGAATTGAAGGTTGAGGGGTTGAAGGTTGAAGGTTGAGGTGTTGGAGGTTGATCGTTGAGGGGTTGAAGGTTGAAGGTTAACTGGGGAACATTGAAGGTTAAAGATTGAGGGGTTGAAAGTTAAAGATTGAGGGGCTGAAGTATAAAGGTTAAGTGGTCGAAAGTTGACTGTCTGAAGATTAAAGGTTTAGTGGTTGTAGGTTGAAGGTTGAGGGGTTGAAGTTTGAAGGTTGAGGGGTTGAAGGTTGAAGGTTGAAGGTTGAGGGGTAGAAGGTTGAAGGCTGAGTGTTTGAAAGTTAAAGGTTAAGGGGTTGAAGGTCTAAGGTAGAGGGGTTAAAGAGAGATGGTTGGGTGGTTGAAGGTTGAAAGTTGAGGGCTTGAAGGATGAAAGTTGAAGGTTGAGTGGTTAAAGGTTGAAGGTTAAGGGGTTGAAGATCGAAGGTTGAGGGGTTAAAGGTTGAAGGTTGAAGGTTGAAGGTTGAGGGGTTGAAGGTTGGAGGTTGAACGTTGAGGGGTTGAAGGTTGAAGGTTGAGGTGTTGAAGGATGAAGGTTGAGGGGTTGAAGTTTTGAGGTTGAAGATTGAGGGGTTGAAGGTTAAAGGTTAAGTGGTTGAAGGTTGAAGGTTAAGTTACTGAATGTTGGGGAGTTAAATGTTGAAGTCTGACAGGTTGAAGGTTGAAGGTTGAGGGGTTGAAGGTTGGAGGTTGAACGTTGAGGGGTTGAAGGTTGAAGGTTGAGGGGTTGAAGGATGAAGGTTGAGGGGTTGAAGGTTGAAGGTTGAAGGATTTGAAGGTTGAAAGTTGAGGGGTTGAAGGTTAAAGGTTGAAGGTTGAAGGAGTTGAAGGTTGAAGGTTGAGGGGTTGAAGGTCGAAGGTTGAGGGGTTAAAGGTTGAAGGTTGAAGGAGTTGAAGGTTGAAGGTTGAGGGGTTGAAGGTTGGAGGTTGAAGGTTGAGGGGTTGAAGGTTGAAGGTTGAGGAGTTGAAGGTTGAAAGTTGAGGGGTTGAAGGTTGCAGGTTGAAGGTTGAGGGGTTGAAGGTTGAAGGTTGAGGGGTTGAAGGTTAAAGGTTGATGGGTTGAAGGTTGAGGGGTTGAAGGTTGAAGTTAGAGGGGTTGAAGGTTGAAGGTTGAGGGCTTGAAAGTTGAATGTTGGGAAGTTGAAGGTTGAAGGTTAAGGGGTTGAATAGTGAGGGGTTGAAGGTTGAAGATTGAGGGGTTGAAGGTTGAAGGTTGAAGGTTGAGAGGTTGAAGGTTAAAGGTTAAGTGGTTGAAGGTTGAATGTTGAGGGACTGAATGTTGGGGAGTTGAAGGTTGAAGGTTGAGGGCTTGAAGGTTGAAGGTTGAGAAGTTGAAGGTTGATGGTTGAGGGGTTGAAGGTTGAATGTTGTGGGGTTTAAGATTGAAAGTTGAAGGACTGAAGATTGAAGGTTGACTGGTTGAAGGTTACAGGTTGAGGGGTAGAAGGTTGAAGGTTGAGGTGTTGAAGGTTGAAGGTTGAGGGGTTGAAGGTTGAAGGTTGAGGGGTTGAAGGTTGAAGGTTGAGGGGTTGAAGGTTAAAGGTTGATGGGTTGAAGGTTGAAGGTTGAAGGTTGAAGGAGTTGAAGGTTGAAAGTTGAGGGGTTGAAGGTTAAAGGGTTGAAGGTTGAAGGAGTTGAAGGTTGAAGGTTGGGGGGTTGAAGGTTGAAGGTCGAAGGTTGAGGGGTT
>CATVIB010000495.1:0-60094 GCA_958336395.1 Ctenicera cuprea | reverse complement strand
TTTCCAAACTACAACAGCGCGATCTGCCGACAATAGAACAATTTTATGATACTTTGAACGAGCAGGAAATCTCGGTCGAAAATTATAATCGCGCTGTTGATGTGTGGAAAACGTTTAAATGCAAAACTTTGGGCGACTACTCTGACATCTATCTAAAATCGGACGTACTACTTTTGGCTGACGTATTTGAAAATTTTAGAACTCTTTGCCTACAGCATTACCTACTAGATCCGGCCCATTATTACACGGCTCCGGGTCTAAGTTGGGATGCTATGTTGAAATACACTGCTGTGGAATTAGAGTTGCTAACCGATTTGGATATGCTACATTTTTTTCGAAAGGGAATACGCGGAGGAGTCAGTACTTGTGTGGGGAGGAAAGCTATTGCTAACAACAAATTTGTTGAAAATTATGATTCGAAAAAACCCACTTCTTTTATCATGTATTTAGATGCAACTAATCTGTATGGCTATGCCATGCGACAGTATTTGCCGCAGCGCGATTTTATTTGGCTAACCGCGGAGGAAATTGAAAACTTTGACGTTTCCAACATTTCGGACGAATCGGATACGGGCTACGTTTTGGAAGTTGACTTGCACTACCCACAAAATTTGCACGAATACCACAATGAATTCCCATATTGTCCCGAGTTGCTAGTTCCGCCTGAAGGAAAATTTAAAGATGCAAAATTAATTCCAAATTTATTTGATAAAAGCAAGTATGTTATTCATTACAGAAATTTAAAACAATGTTTAGATGCCGGTTTAATCTTGACGCGAATTCATAGAATACTGAAATTTACCCAGTCTCCGTGGTTAAGATCTTATATTGATTTGAACACCAAATTTCGAAACGATAGTAAAAACGACTTTGAAAAAAACTTTTTCAAGGGTATTAATAACAGCGTTTTTGGAAAAACAATGGAAAACGTGGACAAAAGGGTGAACATTAAATTGCTTAGCCATTGGGAAAAAATTGGTAAAAGAGTTGGGGCCGAAAATTTAATTGCAAAACCAAATTTCAAAAATTTATCTATATTTTGTGAAAATTTAATAGCCGTTGAGATGAACAGAACTTCTGTTTTCTACAACAAACCGAGTTACGTTGGTTTCTCTGTTCTGGATATATCGAAAACTGTCATGTATGATTTTTTCTATAATTTTTTGAAACAAAAGTATGGTAATAACGTTGTTCTTCTATATTCCGATACTGACTCCTTTATATTGCTAATTTACACTGAAAATTTTTATGATGACATGAAAGAGCATTTAGATAAATTCGATACTTCTAATTATAAAACTCGGGAACACGGAATGCCGCGAACCATGTCTGTTGTTGGCAAGATGAAAGACGAATATGCTGGTACCCCTGTTTTAAATTATTACGGAACGGGTGCAAAATCATACTGTGTAAATGCGCGCGATAAAACAGATAGAAAGGCTAAGGGTGTGAAGAAATGCGCTATCGAAAAATCTCTTACGACGGAAACGTATAGCGCAGTAGCTACAAACATGCAGTCTAGAGTGTTTTGTATGATGACCGTTTTTCGCTCTAGTTTGCACACTATGTACACCAAACTGGTTAATAAAGTTGCGCTGTCTTCTTACGATGACAAACGTTTCATTATTCCCGGTTCTACCAATACTTTAGCATGGGGACACAAGGATATTCCTAGCGTTGGCAGACTTAACGATTTGGTGGATTTATTAGAGGCAGCCGTTTCAGAACCAATTTAAATTAATTTACAGTTGTCGCGAGTGAGCAGTACTGGTTGTTAGTTTACTGCAGGAGTCCTACCATAATCGTTTACAGAAACTTTCTTGTACGTTATTACTCATATTTGCTTTGCGCTTTGTAGTTTTTAAGTAGATTGTATTAGCATTATTTATATGTGTATATATATTATAATAAAGTAAAACAACTAAAAAATGTGAGAAAAATGTTTATATTTTACGTGACTTCGTTGAAGTCTATTTAATATCAATTATTTGTAAATGACAATCTAAAGAACAAACACGTTTGTATAGCAACATAATTAAACTAAATACATATTAAAAATTATTTTATTTCATCATAATTACAGTTCAGAAAATTATACAAGATCTGTTTTAGATATCCATGAATTATGCCTCTTATCTAAACCTAACCATTTAACGAACAGTTGATTTCCTTTTCTCCGAACCACTTTTTCCACTAGGAATATATCTGGGTGTTTAGTTTTCTGCAATTCGTACTCGTAAAATCCTCCTTTTATTTGTTGCTTAGTTTCATCTTCCAATATGTAGGTTGTTGGGTTAGTAAGACGAACTTTTGCAATTTTAAATATTTCGTTGCTCCAGCTGGGGGTATATCCTTTGGCAAATGCAGCTCTATATTTGCTCACCCGAACATGATCGCCCAAGTGAAATTTTTGTTTCTTAGGATCTACCGTTTTGGTATGACTGTATACAGATTGTAAAATTTGAGGTGCGTTTTTGTTACTAACATCTTTTGGCTTAAACCCAGTTGTGCTGTGTTTCTTTGAATTATACGCTTTTACGATTTTTGGTAAAAGATCTAACCATTTGTAGGTTCCCTGAAAGCTGAACTGCTTCCACATCATATTTTTTAGAGTTCTATTACATCGCTCAACTATGCTACTTTTTAGATTTGAATAACTACTGTAATGGTTTATGCCGAATTTCTTCATCAAATTTTGAAATTCTGCATTATAAAACTCTTTTCCCATATCTGTTTGCAAATTTTTAGGCTTTTGTGTTGCAGCATTAAGCGCTTTCTTCATAGCTTCGGTAACTGCTTGACCCGTCTTTCGCTTGACGGGGTATGCCCAAACGTATTTGGAAAATGCGTTGATCACAACTAAAATGTATCGGTATCCCTGGTTAAGTTTTGCGTAGGGTATCATTTCTACCAAGTCAGCTTGGAATAAATCGTTTATTCCCTTGACAATCACGCGTCGCCGCTTAAAATTTTTTCTAGCTGGTTTGTGCAATTCTTCGACAACTTCATGTTTAACGTTCATGTTAGACTGGAACCTTTTCCTGCTGCAGTGAACATTTAAGAACTAACTGCATCGACATGAGAACATCCTTTCCACCATCGGGAAGCTTAAGTCGGAAAGCATCTCCACGTTTCAATGTTTGACCGATCAGATTAGTTACATGAACATTGTTGAGATACACTTCCACGTTTTCTATAGATTTATTTGTTTGTAAAACAACAGCCGACGTTAACGGAAATATGTATTCTGTTTGCCCCTTTCCGAGTTTGAAGAATCCCGCTTTGTCAGTTTTCGATCCAACGATGTGTAGAGGGACTTCGTAATACAATTCCGATATATTTTTAACTTTAAACAAAACATGAGTGGGATAGGCTCTATAACGAGAATCGTGTAAGTGTCTTCCAAACTTATCGATCGGCATTTCGTAACTATGTGATGAGAAGTCAAGCTTGGGTCTCTATTTAACCATCGGTTTGTTTATTTAATAATTTTTTCTGTTTTTAAAGCGTCAATGATACTAAGAATTTCGTTATTATGTCCGGTATGACCTGCCAACTGCGAGGCTATTAAAATCTGTAATCTGTTTACTAACGTGTTCGGATTTTTCCAGGGAACAAATTCAATCTGCTTGTTATTTAAATTTAGGAGTCCTTTACCTCGTCGCTTGGGTTCAACTAAACGGCGAACAACGTTTTTGTACTTTTGTCCTGCATTACCACTTATTCGATCGTTGGGATTGTAATTTTGCCGGTTGGCTGCAGACCGATTAACGATATCTTTATAATTGTCTTCGTCAGCTTTACTGTAACCTATGGGTTTCTTTTTAAACATTAACTCATACATTCCAGGCGTTCCTTTGTAAACCACCCTATTTGCACCATCCATTATGACCATGTCTTCCCCATCAAAGTCTAATTCTTTATTGCCTATAGAAAATTTATTGCTCTCAAGATCCCATCGTACTCCGTAGTGCATATCAAATTCGTCCTGTGTGTCATGTATCATGTTTTCGATATATTGCCTAGCTAATCCGTCATACTGCTCTAAGAACTGGTCCAAAACTTGAGACTGCATCATTTGCTGTACGGTTTTATTAGCTTCCCGGATGCTTTCTTCATGCACTTCATCTTCTGCGGTTTGTTCTGATTCTACATGATCCTGTAATTCTGTTTCTGGTGAAATTTCTCCAATGTCCTCTAACTTTAGAAAATTTGGTTGGGGAATAATAGGCTTGGGTGGAGAGGTCGCATGCTCAACTTTACTTTTTATATCAGGAGTATCTACTCTTTCAGTTTTTAGAGTTGATATTAGATCCTGAAGGGGTTGGGAAATTGGTTTTAATTGTTCCGCCAACTGTAACTGCGATTGAGCAATGTCTGACCTTAAACTTTGATATTTCCTTTTTACGGCTTTTCTCGTTTTAAGCAGTTCGGCAACTAAACGTTTATCCATCTTGCGTTTACAGTTGTTCGCCAACCACTAACAGTTTGAAGTAAGTTTTAATTATTTATGTGGAAATAGCAATCAAAGCCTTTCCGGTATCTTCCGGAATTTATTGCACTATCTTTATCTATAACTAAAAACCCGTAGTCCTCCTGCCAACAAATAGAGCACAATTCCTTTAACTGATCGAACGACATGTCCACAATGACGTGGTCGTCGTAAATGTGTTTGAGATTTGTTTTATCTTGTTGAAATACTATTATCAGATTAGCATTGTCTCTAATGAGTTGTTTGGGAATCGATGAATACGTTTGACATAGGTAAAAGCAGTCGATATTTCTATGACGTCCGAAACAATAGTAATTTTCAATTATATTTTGATTTTCTCCGACCACATCGTCAAAAACAATTACAGAATTGGGTTTTGCGTTCATAGGTTGTGGGACTGCAGCCCCATCTTCGTATTCCTCGTAACCAATTTCTTTTATCGGAGTTAATAAGTTCTTAAGATATGCATACTTAGGCTGATCTAGCGTCTTACAATATAAATAAACATTTTCAAATCGTAGGCCGTTAGGGTGTTCTATCAAAGTAACCATCACGCTTGTTTTACCGCTGGCTGAGCTGCCCACGAAAAGCCCTCTTTTACAATTCTTCCCTAGTAAAACACTATGCCTTTGAAATGGTTTTACCAATGACTTAGCATCGTGATTTACGATCGGTAGGGTTACATTTTGTTTTTCAATTGTAATCCTTTTCATTTCGACACCGTTCTCTCCAGTACACTCGCTAAACACTAAGCTAAACCTAACCAGTGATCAAGTTATATATAAGAACAAGTTTTAAAGAAATGTTTGCAGTTCAAACTTTGCAATCGATCGCAATAGTTTAATATGAGAGTTTACGCGCACAAACCAGGTATTCGTCGACGAACCGTGAGAAGGAAAGGTTGTGGTGTTTTAAATACGCTTATAAATAATTTGCCAGTGGAACTACATGTGCCTGGATATAAGTATTGTGGTCCAGGTACTCGCTTAAAGAAAAGACTTGCTAGGGGAGATCAGGGAATTAATCCGCTAGACGAAGCGTGCAAAGAGCACGATATCGCATATTCTCAACATCAAGATCTTCAGAAACGACACGAAGCTGACAAGATACTTTCCGAAAAGGCGTGGCAACGTTTTCGTTCAAAAGACGCTAAATTTGGAGAAAAAGCCGCAGCACTAACCATAACAGGTATTATGAAAGGAAAAACCAAACTAGGAATGGGTGCTCTACGTAAAAAGAGAAGTTCAAAAAAAGTGAGGCAAATACGTTCTGGTGGAGTTATTAGCTTTACCGGTGCGGTCACGCGTGCGCGAAACCGTATTAAAGGTAATAAAGGATACGATGTAATGAAAGCTGCAAAGCTAGCTTTAGCAACCATTAAAAAAAGTAAAATTGCTCAGCCAAAAACTAGAATAATCAAAATCCCTAAAACTGGTGGTATTTTACCACTCATACCAATATTTGCCGCTTTAAGCGCCCTAGGATCCTTAGGAGGTGGAGCTGCAGCAATCGCCAAAGCAGTGGGAGATGCTAAATCTGCTGCAAAGGACCTTAAAGAAAAGGAGCGACATAATAAAGCGATGGAGTCGGTTGCTCTTGGAAAAGGTCTACATTTGGGACCCTACAAAAGAGGATTTGGATTATATTTAAGACCCTACCAACCAAAAAACTAACTGTGAAGCTACCGCGACGAGCGTTAACAAACGTTGATTTAGCGAAGTATGCTAAAATATTAAAAATTCCGTATTTTAGAGGAGTATTCATGCGCAATGCTTTGCCATCTAGAATTCATGAAAACGAATGCGGTATCGTAAATCTCGACGATAATATAGGTCCTGGCACCCATTGGACTGCCTACGTGAAGCGTAGTGAAAACGTAACATACTTCGACAGCATAGGGCATTTGAAACCTCCTCTTGAATTAATAAAATACTTTCGCAGCGACGGTAGCAAGAATAACATCGCGTACAACTTTGATAGATATCAGAACCTAAATTCCTACAATTGTGGTCATCTGTGTTTGCAGTTTTTATATAGCTACGTAAACTGACATGTACCTGCAGTGCGCTTTGAGTTCTTGAATAAAGTACTTCAGAATGTCCACCATTTTTACTCTTACCGGTAACTCATCAGTATTAAGTGCAGATTTTAATCCACCACTTTTTTTGGAAGAAGACAGCGAATATGTAATGGGTTTACTTAGTTTTGAGTCGTACAATTCTATTCCCAATATATCACCACCGAAGAACGTCTTCAAACTTACTGGGCGAGAAGATATTGTGATACCCCAAGGAGCTTATGAAATTAACGACATCAACGACTACATACAAACTAGCCTGAATCCAGCTAACCGAGAATACGTTTTAATAAAAGGTAGTAACAGCACGCTGAAAACGATGATTAAGTCGTCGCACGAAATAGACTTCACTGCGGATAACTCGATAGGAGATTTACTAGGATTTCTACCTCAAAAATATAAACCCAATGTGTGGCATTCGTCTGAAAATATAACTAAGATAATGAAAATAAATTCCATATTAATACATTGCAATATATCGTTAGGATCTTATAAGAATGGGGAAGCAGGTCATATAATTCATCAATTTTTTCCTACTGTACCGTCTGGATACAAAATAGTTGCGTCTCCAAATCCAGTCATTTATCTTCCAATCAGCACTAAAATAATTACCAACATAACAATTAAAATACTCGACCAAGAGGATGTTCCTGTCAGTTTCAGTTCAGAAACCGTGACGGTCAGTTTGCATTTGAAGAAGCTATAATGGGTTTCAGATTCAACACCACTTACAGCAATTTTAGCTCAGACACATCATCTACAGCTCCAAAAGGATATAACATGAGACATACCAAACGTTCCGCAGTCAGTAAGAGGTCGTCAGCCGATCAGTTGACAAAGAAGAATAAAGCATTTCTTAAATCGTTAGGTTTTCAAGTGTTACAATGAGTATTTTAAACATTAGTGAAAAAGTTCTTGTTGACAATTCAATTGTTAGCAATCAAATACATACCCATCAACCCTATACGAATCGCTTTGAAAATAATGACGAAATCCGGATTCCGATTCAAGAAGATATGTCAACACTACCCGGTTTAAGTTACTTGTATATACAAGGAAAATTGTTAAAAACAGCTGGAGGAGCTACAAACGCAACATTTGTTAACAATGGAGTTGCCCACCTATTTAGCGAAATTCGCTATGAAATGAATGGCGTTGTAGTTGATTCGGTAACGAAACCTGGTATAACATCTACTATGAAAGGTTATGTTTCCTACAGTTCTAACGATATTAAAAAGCTTCAAAACGCTGGATGGCTTCCCAACGCAACAAGCAAAATAGTTGATGCATCTGGTAATTTTAACGTTTGCATACCCCTCAGCATGCTGTTGGGCTTTGCGGAGGATTACGGAAAAGTGGTACTAAATATCAGGCAAGAATTGGTGTTAATTCGAAGTAATACAGATAACGATGCGATATATAGTCCAAATATAGATGAAGATGTCAAAGTTACAATTGAAAAACTTTATTGGAAAGTTCCCCATATTACAGCAGGCCTTGCTCAAGAATTAGCTCTAACAAAATACATAGATAAAAATATCGACACTCAAGTACCGTTTAGAAGTTGGCAACTTCATATAATCTCAGGACTAAATCAAGTTACGCAACATTCTCATGCGATTGCCACCAGTACAAAATTACAGACTCCGCGACAAGTTATACTGGGTTTCCAGACAGATCGTTCTGGAAAAATCGACAAAAAAATGAACGAATTTGATAATTGTAGTATTACAAATCTTCGAGTTTACTTAAACACCGATAGATATCCATACGATAATTTGAATATCGATTTCGCAAATAATCATTATGCAACTCTATACGAAATGTATTCACACTTTCAATCAACATACTATAACAAACATAACGAACCTCTATTATCCCTAGAAGAATTTAAAAAAATTGCTCCTCTGATTGTTGTGGATTGTTCGAATCAAAAGGATTACTTACAAGCTAATGCTGTTGTGTTTAGACTCGAATTTGAAACGGCAGTCAACATGGCGGCCGATACAATAGCGTATTGCCTGGTTTTGCACGATCGCGTGTTTACATACAACGCGCTAACAAAAGCAGTTAAACAGCTGTAAGATTAAAACCAAATGGTTAGTTTAATCAGTGCCTTAGGAGCAACAACATGTTTGTTATAATAGATCTCCAAGGTTTCATGATTTCCGAAAAAAATTTTTCACCAAAAGAATTAGCTGCATACGATGGAAACACCATTTCACATTACATTTTTAGAGCTCCGTTTCATTTTTCTGCGTTACCCCAAAATTTACAACAAAAAGCTAACTGGTTGATGAAAAATCATCACTGTATTAATTGGGATGAAGGATTCACGCCTGTTTTCTTATTTCCAAAAATTTTGATGCGACTTGTTCAAGATGCTGACGTAGTCTACGTAAAGGGACATGAAAAAGCTACATTTTTAAGAAGTTTCATCGATAAACATATAATTGAAATTGAAGAACAACCAGCACTGAGTGTATCAAAACCATCTTGCATGCATCATATGAAACCACTATGTTATTGTGCATTGTCTAATGTTTATATTTTATACGAACACTATGTAATGCAATAATTTTCAAATAAATTTTTTATGTACTTACTAGTTTTATTTAATAAAATACAGGTTTCGTTAAAACGATAGATATATTCGTTAATAATACATTGTAATGCAAAAACATTTCTAACATACTACAAGCTATCAACATTATTAATAGTAATACATTTTAATTTCTTTATAAAATTATGCAAAGCGTTCTAAGTATATCTTATTTCTATGGTTCAAACTTAAAACTTTCACAAGCGTTTTATGTGTATCTTCAATTCTTCTTTGAAATCTACATCGATCTACAGCTACAAATTCCCAAAACTTAATTCTACTTTGCCGATATGCGAAACTCCATACTATCATATTGTGGATTTTATTTTTTGACATATCAAACTTCACTTGGCGAACCATTTTATGGCATTTATGCATGCACTATAAGGGGGCTTTGCAAAGTTAACGTCAACATCAACGCTTGGTAGCTATTCTTTATATTATATATAGCTGTAATCTCATCGTCTACCTTCAGGTCTACTCCAACCAAATCAGTGTACTTAATTTCTTTGTCGTTAATATAAAGTTTAACTTCCTTCACCGAGATTCTTACATTTGTAATGGTTCCCCTTATTGGACACTTATACACGCGTCTGTCGCCTTTAGCTTCATCTCCAAGAAAAACAAAATTGGCGTTCTCATCGGTCCTAAGAGCCAGTAATAATAAATTAGATTCGCTTCTTAATTCCGCCTCACCCATTTCTGCAAGAAAAATTTGAGGGTCATGATGACTATGCAAGTGTCTTCCAAATTTATCGATCGGCATCTCAACACCTTATAGAACTTTCACGTAATGATTGCCTGCTCTTCAACTGATCGTTATATATCAGGTTTTAATCTTTACCCACAAATATTTCAACTTCAGCAGTAAACTCCTCTAAATCAATATCGATTAGACTTTCCAGAAGGAGCTTTCCACATATTCGGTTCTCCAAAAATTTCCGACATAACTTGACCCCCTTCTGATATTTTTTTTCTAACTCCTCAAGCTCGCTGATAGTTCCGAATCGTTCAAACCCATACACGCTTTCGTGTCCAGCATCGAATGCCAAGTCTTGAAGCAAACTCTGAAGAAGTATAACTGCTGTGTGTAAATCTGTAGCCACAGGACGCGATGCTGCAGAGTATACCATCCACATTCTGACACCTTTTGTTAATTAATCTTATTTGCAAAGTTTTCAAATTCAACGTCACATGTAATTATTTGTTCACCAAATTTTAACATCTCCAACATACACACAACATTTTCAGACTTTATATTTAAATTCATCAATACGCTATGAATGTTGCTTTTTATGTCGCCAGACATACAGGCAACCCCTTTGATAACGCTTGTGTAAAACTTTTCAAACTCCAAACTTTTTAACAGACCCAATCGACAATCAATTAATGCTAGGAGTTCCCATAATTCCACAAGAGACTCCAATCCCAAATAAATTTCAGATGCACCCTGGTCCTGTATGATTATCACTTTTGTTTTTGCAACAGTTTGGAAGGAAATGGTTTTTGAAGGACTTATGCTCACTGGTTGAACTTCAAAATCTCTTGAAAAGAAATAGTTTGTTATCACCCCTTGATTCGCCAGGAACACTTTCCATTCTTCTTCATTGAAACTTATCCAGTCATTTTTACAACCATACAGTTGCACTACAGGCCAATGCGGTGTATAACTTGACAGACCAACCGCTACAAACTTGCTTCGCGATTTATTTAGAGGATAACTTCTGCAATGTATCAATATTGGATACGGTGCAGTTTGTTTAGCATTTACACAACTAACAATCTCCCCCGATTTCATTCGCACTTGGTTTTTCACCTTTTCGATACTTTGTAATAAATTATCCATCACTTTTACGAACTCGATCTTCTTTCGCGAACTAAACAAACTCAACTAAATATCGAAACAAGCATGCTCTTTATATTGCAATCAGTCAAGGTCGCACTTTGTAGTGGTGGTGGTGGAAAGGGGCACCCATAACCTTGACTTTCACGGCCATATTTCACGAAGGTTGCGTATTTTACTTTATATTTCGTGTAGAAGCTTTACAGCATCAGTTATCGTCTGAGTCTAAGTCTGAAAATCATGTCACTTTACAACTTTTCCGACGAAGATGTCTTCTTCCAACCCCCAAGGACCAGTCACTACCAACGGTTCCAGCAGTTTGTGGAAGAGGGGGGAAGCTCCTTCGAGGGTAAGAAAGTGTATGCGGTTGCCACGATCGAGTACGATCTAGATCTGCAAGGGGAACTGCTTGCCGAGTTTGCAAGACTAAAAACGTTGGAGGCACCCTTGACGAAACCCTTGGAGGAGTGGTACAGAAACAACGTGGTTCGGCAGGTGCTGAGCTTTACCTCACGATATAGGAACGGGGAACTGTTGTATATTAATTATTATTGGCAATAAATATTTATACTTTTTAATTTTAATTCTTTATTTTAAATGTTTAAATCCTCACAACCTTGAACCTATTTAGCCTTGAGTTGACTCCACCCATCCCCCACTCTTGTACCTGGGATTATATAACCTTGTTTGCAAATCCAAACTTCAGTTGCACAGTGTCAAGTCTGTGAAGATGTGGTCTAACCCGAATTACCAGTCTTATGTTAAACGACTAAAAACATTCGACAATTGGCCTGGTGAGCTAACCCCAGAATCGCTTGCTGCTGCCGGTTTCTACCACATCCCCACTGGTGTTGACGATACGCAATGCTTCTGTTGTGGAATTAAAATATATTTATGGGAACCCGCTGACGACCCCCTGTCTGAACACCTTCGATGGTCAAAGCATTGCTCATTTGCGAATCTTATAAAATCCTTGAAAACTACAAAGGGGCTACTTGAAGAGACGAAGAAGGCTTTCGATGGTTTGGAAAGGCTAGTTAAGTTTGATGGTGTCGATGTTGCTGGAAATGGTGTAGAATCCGAAGACATTTATGATCGTCTATCGGCAAAGAAGCTACTACTACAATTTTTCCATTCTTTGTAGAGCTCGCGTGCAGTTAAAATACACATCGCACATATTTATTTCCCCATTCGCAAGTTTGACATACTCGTATCAACATGGTGCGTGAAACGTTGACTCTTGAGTACGTATTAGATGAAACAGCAAGCCAAGGCAAATGTTTCAAGTATGTCAGTGAGAAACTCAAGCCGCTAGTTATTAGTAATATCGATGAGATGCAATATTTCTCACATCAGCATTATATAAAAATTAGTGGTAATGCAACATTTATTCGGAATAGTGTAGAAAAGGTTATTATTCCCGTTACCGAAGTAAATTATCATACAAATTTGCGTGAGTGGTACGAACACAACATATATAACATTTGTGTTCCGACGGATCACTTGACTAGTTTATATCTGGAGGTTACTGGAGATTTTAAAACTACAGACTTTCATGGTGTCAACAACTGCAAGAAGATCCGCTTGATTTAAATTAAAATTATATATTGTATATGTGCAAATATTATGTAATGTAAAAACTATAAAATTTATTCTTTTAATTTTGTGTACAAGAGTACAGCTTTTCTTTATATATTGGTGAATTAATTACAATATGTATATTTAATTAATAAATATATTTGAAATCTATTTGGTGTTTTCTTTTGGAGCGACTAAGCTGGTGGACGGCGTGGCCGTCGGGTAAAGGAGGTGAATGGTCTTGAGATTAGAAGGGGCTAGTGAGGTTATGCTGCGAGCACTTCTTCAGATAGGACTCCAACTATAAGCGTTGTTGTCCGCAGGACAAGCCGTCCGCAGGACAAGCCCGCCGCAGGCGAAAAAATTTTTTTGGACCGTGACCTTGAACATGAACTCAAGGTCAGGAGTGGGGGGATGCACCAGTCCAGACGGGGCGCAAATCTCAGCCGTCCGCAGGACAAGCCGGCCGCAGGCCGAAAAATTTTTTTGACATTGACCTTGAACTCAAGGCCAGGGGTGGGGGTAGGAGTGGGGGTGTCCTTGACCTTGAACTCAAGGCCAGGAGTGGGGGGTGGATCCAGAACTGTCCAAAATAACCTACTAATGTTGTTTACTGTTTTGGCTTAAATAACAAACAAGCAAGTATGTATGCATACCACTGAACTATACTTATACTGGAACGCGCACTGGCGGTCTCTGCCATAGAAAAGAAGCGAGCCGAGAGAGATAGCGCGCAAGGATCATTCCTGTCCTTTTCGTACCGCGTTTCGTACCGTGTTTCAAAAACGTGAGTTCCTTTTCAAACGTTGCGACATGACAATCGACTGCTCTACGCATGCGCATACTCTCGAGAGTAGGATAGAGATGATCCTTGCGGCCCTCTTTCTCGGAACGGGCTGGCGGGCCGAGCGCGCGTTCCAGTATAAGTATAGTTCAGTGATGCATACGCATCTGCAGCTCCATAGCAGACAGATGTCAAGCTTGTATTGACCACGATAGCCGCCATATTGAAAAATATCGCTAGTATTGGTACTTCTATCCTCTTACTTCTGCGACAATAAATTATTTTCTACATACTTGCTTGTTTGTTATTTAAACCAAATCGATAAACTGACTTTTGGCCCACTCTGTATACATCTATTGGCTTATCTTATAAATCTCTGTATGCTATTAGTTATTGTTGTTTTTGGTGTTGTTTTATGGTCCAATTTTACCACGGAGACCCACCTCATTGCTCAAGCAGCCAAGTGACCCTTGTCATTGTTACCTTTAGAGAACCAACACAAAATTTACGTAACAAGCAGACCGGTAAAATATCTAATTTAGTTACTGTGATTAAGAAATGCCGATTTACGCAATTGTTGATGTGTTTATATTGTGCTTGTTCTTCTTCTTGTTGTTATTACCATTGGGTTCCGATTACAGTTGATAAAGCCCGTTAAGACAGCAAACTGTTGGATTTCAAGTACTAAAATGTGCCTATTTGAGAATAATTGACCAGATTAATGAAAACAGTATTAATCTCTTTTGTAATTCTATGGTCCATGTAAGAAATTGGCCTGTTCAATTACTTTTTTCTATTTTGCTCTATCTAGAGCTATTCTCCTTCATATATATATAGTTGCGGATTTCTACATCATTGCTGACGTCTTCCGCATCTCATTCTCCATGTTTTCTTGTCTTCCCAGTTATTTTCATTTAAGTTATTCTTTTCCATGGCAACTTTCACTCCATTTTCCCATATTTGTTTTGGTCGGCCACGTCTTCTTCTTCGGGAAGGAATCCACTCTCACATCTTCCTAGGCCATCTTTCTTCTCTCATACGTTTCATGTGGCCGTACCACAGTAGCCGTTTTGCTTCTATGGTTGTCACAATATCTATATCCATTTCTGCTTCTTATATCCTCGTTGTTACTTCTGTCCAATTTTGTTAATCTACAGCTTCGCCGCTAGTATTCCATCTCCATTGCCTTTAATTTTTGTTCTTGTTTTTCTTCATCTTCTCACTTCTATTTTCCTTAAGTTGTCTTCTACATCCTTGCTTCATCTCTTTCTCGGTCTTCCTCGTTTTCTCGTTTCTTTTGGTTTTCTTTCGTACGTCATTTTGAGGGCTCTACATCTTCGTATATATCTGTTAATTCATAGTTTTCTGTCGGACGTTCAGGTTTCCCGTATCTTTTATTTTTACGACCCATGCTTCACTAGAATACATGACTACTGATTTATCATTTTTTTAAATATTTTCTGTTTGGCGCTTTTTGTAATGTTTTTTGGTTTAGATTCTTCCTCTAGTTCACAGTATGCTGCTTTTAAAAATCGTTGGGTTCTTGTTAGTATCACTTTATCGTCTGCGTACGCCATATATTGACAGGTCGTGTTATTAATATTTTGGCTTTTTCTTCTTCAAACTTTGGACATAAATTTGTTGCGGTACTACGTTTGAACCTATGCTTATTCTAGTTAATCTTTCTACCTCTTTTTTGGCCTTTCTAAGTTTCTCATCCTTTTTGTTCGGTATTGCAAATATCTTTTGGGTAGTCTGTCATTTTCCATTTTTTCTAGATGTTCTCGACATCTCTGACTGTATTTTCCTATTTTTTCGAACGTTGAATACATTAAGCTCTTTTCTTATATCCATACATTTCGTTTTCTATTTCGTAGGATGTAGGTCGTGTTATTCTGTGCTTTTGTTAGGGTCCAGCATTTGCTACCATATGTATTAGGACAGAAGCCGTTTTGTAGAATTTTATCAGTGTTTCAGGTCGAACCTTATTTTTGAGTGTTTTTTTTATTGTGTTGTTGTAGTAATTAAACTTTTCAATATTTTGGTGCATGTCGATTTCTCTAAGATAAGATATTGTACGGCCCCGAAATTTGAAGCAATTTATCTGCACTATTGTTTTTTCTTTTATGACAATTTTTGAAAACAACAGGTTCGTTACCACAAAAAGCCATCATCTTTGTTTTATTGATTGAAGTTTAGTCTTATTCTTCTTTTACAGAATTTTAGGTACGTCGAGTTAGTGTATTGAAGATAATATTGTAACAGACTCAAACGGTTAACTACTAGAGGCTAAAAGGTATTTATACGAAAGGAAACGTTTTTCTCGTAAGTTATATAGGTTGATCTATTAGCTCTATTGCAAATTTAGCCAGATGAATGTATCAACGAACTCGGCATTCTGTATCTAATACATGATATTAGAATTCTTTGATTTGCTGCATGCTAAATTCGTTCGAATAACTGCTCACGAGTAGAATATCAACATGGAACGTAAGTAGCTATATAATATTCTCCTAAAGATAGCTGTAATGGATTCAAATCGGGAGATCTTGGCGACCAAGTTACTAGACATCTATGGCTGATACATTTTTTGCGAAACTAGCTCACGTGTACTTGATGCGATGGTGCACCGTCGTGTTAATACCACGGATTCTGAAGGATGTGAAGTGATACGCTTTTAATTATAATGATATACATATTTGAACTATTTGAACGAATTCAAGATGCAGCTAATGAAATAAGACATAACATCTACCGTATCTTGTACCGAGTTAAAAAGTTCCTACGCCAATGTCGTCGATCACAATCCTTTGCCAAAGTTTGTAATATAGCTAGTAGATCACTTTGATTGTGCTAGTGTTTAATATATTTCTGCTTGTTTTTGATATTTTGATTGTTTGTTGAGTGCGACAAAGCTGTAACTAAACAATAATAAATCATTATTATTAAATAATAACCAGATTTCTTAACACAAATGACAAAACATTTATTGAACCCGTTTCGGCACGTTTGCGGAATATAGCGTGACCGCTGAGATATGTAGACACTACAATTATTAAGTGTTAGCGTTAAGGAGGAAATAATATATGTAGTATAACCGAGCACATTTACACAATGTACGAAGGAAGTCTGTTTATCAGCAACCTGGCAGACATAACCGTTGGAATTAATAATGTGCTTCTTGAACACCTTCCTGTATCACCATGAAATTTTCATTCAAGTGTAGTTATAGGTTGTGTGGATGATAATAAGCAAAATTTCCTTTTTTCGTATTTTAAGTCCTGTTCTTTTAAGTTTTTAATGACCTTGACCTAATAATTGCAAATTTTTTGTGTTAAAGCTCTGCCTTGATTATATTTACTCAAAGATTATTATTATGACAGTTGATTTTAGGATTACAGCAACGATAACAGTATTCTAAACCGAAATAATTCGTAATTTTGGTTAGGAACGACCTCAAATAAGGCCAGAGAGTGAAGGAAACATACTTAAGTAAGGGTCGTGAACACATGTGCTTGAACTGTGGTGAATCGTTTTTGTATGTGGCGTAGTTTAGCATGGTTTTGTATGCTCTGCATGAAAACTGTGTGTATTGCCTGTAAAATGATCTAGTGCACTAGTGGTTAATTGGTAGAGGATCGGTATGATATTCAAGTAGCTATAGCTACAGTGACCTGTGTTGTTGAAAGATGAAAGCTTTCGAGTTTTGGCCAAGTTTACTTGTCCCCGTGTGGTTAACCACGGGCCAGCAAAAGGAATTGCGTATCAAGTGTTAAAAACTTTGGATTTTGTGGCATAATGCGTACTATGCAATTCTCACGATATCACTATGACATAGACAGTCGGATTTTCACTCTTATTGACCTTTTTGGGGTGCAGCAGTACAAACTGGTTTACATGTGTTAATGTGAGTACTGGCGAGAACGACTAATTTTTATTAACATTGAGATATAGTCAATTAAAGTGTAATGAGACGTTCTAAGTACTATGAATTATCGCTGATTTACGCTTTAAGAACATTTTTTTTACAAAAATTAAAAAACTTTTTAATGTTCTCTGAAAGCTTAGCCTATGGACAATGATTCGCGAGACACCCTGTATAATAGTAGTTATTGTGAATTATCATTTTTCTGTAAAGGAGTGATTAGTTTTTTTGTCGAATATTTATATTGCAAATTGTATCTAAAGTATGTATGACGGTTAAGATATTAAACTATTTTTTACAAAAATTTAAAAATCTTTTTTTTTAACTCTTACAATAGTAATTCATGTACCAAAATTTAATTAAAACACGATGGAGCTAGAACTGAATTGTTTTGTAGTAAACTACTAGCATTTTGTTTCTTTAGCATGCAAATTATACAGCAATGTGCTGTTGTAAATAAGGGTTGATTATACATTTAGCATTCAAATTTCCCCTTAGAGTCGACTAGATTCGCGGCGGAATATATAACGCATAAATCAAATCCCGCGCGTTTAATCCGGCCCAATATTACAAAAAAGACAATATCGCGGCTATAGGATCTGAAATTTACCAGTCAGGCACACAAATGGGTCAATCACTGAAGTACGGTGGCTGGGAAAACGCGATAGGGATGTGGACTGCCTGTAAATCACACCTACATATACATCTGCTGACTTAGAGTAGGCCATGCGAAATTCCGTCTTGCCACCGCCTTTCTGAATTTGGTTATTTCAGGCGGGCCGCCGGAAATGCATTAGAACGGTATCCTGGCCAAACACTGAAGCAATTACTCTAAATAAACTCCGGAGCGAGTAGTTTTATCTCCATTCCAAGTAGTTAACTAGACAAAGGAGTCACTTGCGGTGTTTGCCGAACTATGTGTCTTATAACATGGGGGAACGAGATTGCTTTCTTGCTTGTTCAAGTATACTTCAGTTTTCAACTTAAACAAAAAGCTGCGAAAGTAAGGCGTATCTGTTTGATAGCAGTCAAATAATTCTTTTGTTAGATGTTTAATAATGTATGTATTATTGAAATTTCTTCGAAACTTACATAACTTTAAAATTTATAAGAATCACTTCAAACTTATTTTTGGGTACCTACTGAACGTGTACCTATTGAACTGTTCCTGTTGAGTTAACAGTTTCTAACCTTACTCCGTGAACAAAACTCTTGAAAACAAAAGACGAATATTTCTTTTCTAGGGGCTTTTAAAAGTTGTTAACTCTGATGATTTATGATCATTCAACTTTGTAATAATTTTACACTGCCACTTGCAATTCTCAACCTACCCTTAAACCTGAAATCTGTAAATGACTGAAAATTACCATTCCAAGGTCACCTTACCGACAACTAGGCGTTTCAGTTTCTTGGCCTATACTTAGAAACAGTTTGCTTTAAAATCAGAAGCATTAAAATTACTTAAAATCCCTAAACGCTGCTGCGCAGGATTAAAGAAGTATTCAACTTGCACCTTAAAGTTTTAGGTAACTTCTCCAGCAGTGATGCTTAAATTTGACCTTAAAGCACCAAGGACCAAATCTGCCACGTACTGATGAGCTACCGCGTTAGCAAAAGCCTTAAAATAGTATACCTTTAAATTAAAAGTCACTCCAAATTTGCAGAACTAATCTAGCACGTACTGGTGAGCTTCTCCGGTATTATAAGCCTCAAACTAATACTCGAATTGCACCTTAAAATTTAAGGTAACACAAACGTGCAAATAAAATCTGGCACGTACTACCAAGTGTCTCCGGTTCACAATCTTTACAACAAGATTAAAATTATAACTTAAGCTTTAAGGTCACCCCTATTGTGCAGGCAAGTCTGAACGTACTGATGTGCTTTCCGGTATCATAAGCCTCTAAGTGATACTAATGTTGCACCTTGAAGTTTAAGGTTACTTTAAATATGCAGGCAAAATCTGGCGCATACTGATGAGTTTCTCTGGTATCACAAATCTTACAATGACACTAAAATTATACTTTAAGCTTTTAAGTCACTCCTATTTTGCAGGCAAAACCCAGCATGCACCAATGAGCTGCTCCGGTAGCATAAGCTTAAAGTGATACCATATTGCACCTTAAAATTTAAGGTAACTCCAAATATGCAGACAAAATCTGGTACATACTGATGAGCTTATCCGGTATCATAAGCATTAAGGTACTAAAAAAATGGACATTAAAATTTAAGATTACTACAAATCTACAGACACAATCTAGCATGTACACCAGGTTCTCCGTATCATAAGTTTAAAGTGATATCACATTACACTTTAAAATTTAGGGTGACCACAAATCCGCAGGCAAAATCTGGTACATACCAATGAGCTGTTTTGGTATCATAAGCCTTAAAGTAATAAGAAAATTGCACATTAAAGTTTAAGGTAACTACAAATCTGCAGACAAAATCTGGTACATACTGATGAGCTGATCCGGTATCATAAGCTTTAAAGTGATAAGAATGTTCCACATTTATGTTTAAGGTAACTAAAAATCTACAAGCACAATCTAGCATATACTGATGAGCTTTTCCGTATTGTAAGCCTTAAAGTGGTACTTAGATTGTACCTCAAAATTTAAGGTACTTTAGTCTAACGTATTAAAAACATAAAAATAGTGCTTGCAATAATGACTTCAACTAGGATATGTTGCGAGTAAACTTTGTTAATGACAACATCATCTTGAGGGTCAATATTTAAGAAGGTATCGGACAGCTAAAATGGTTACTAAGTAAGCACTTCAGAAGCGGTCTTGGACGCGGCCGATTGGACGCCGCCGTTCTGGCACGGCCGTTTGGGCGCAGTAACGTTTGAACGCAGACACGTTTATACGTAGAATTGTTTGGACGCAAGAACGTTTGAACGCAGAGACGATTTTGGTGCGGTCCGTTTTGGCGCAGGCACGTTCCGGTGCAATAAAGGAAATGATTTGATTTTGCATTGCTCTTTAATTAATTTAAAATAACTTAATATGTTTTTATAATTATAATTAGCAAAATTATCTTACTTATCTGAATAAAATAATTTTTAAATTACAAAAAAATGTTCCACTGCGCCCTACTTAACATTTAAAAGTTTGTTTTTTAAATTGGATAATTTAAAGATTTTAATACAAATATTGAATTTGCTATAAAATAACCTATAATAGATTAGGATTACGCCCAAACGTCTCTTTGCCCAAACGGCTCGCGCCGATACGTCTCTGCGTTTAAACGTCCCTGCGCCCAAATATTGCTGCGCTGAAACGCCCTTGCGCCTAAATCTCCGCGCCTAAATCTCCACTTCCAAACAGCTGCGCCTAGCCGGTCACGTCCAAAGTCCGGTTCCGGTTGTTACTGGATACGTGTTTCTGCAAATGTGCGTCTATTAGGTCACTTCCCCCCCCCCCCGCTTGCTTTTTATAGGATTGATTCAGGAAAACAAAACTAAGAGCTATAGCCTATCAAGCGCAGTACCAAAAGAGATTTAAAATGGTTTAGTACGCGACTTCCTTTGTTATATAACATTTCTGCGTCGCGGCGCTGCTATAAGCAAATCGAACTGTTTGTTCGCTTAAAATGCAGTACTTTGCTTGTTGATTACGCAACCTTAGTTTTGGTTTTTTGAAACAAACCCTATATAAGAAGCAAACCGGAGGAGTTAGTAACTTTATAGATGCACATTTGCAAGAAAGCGTCTTAACACTATTTTAATTTTAATTTTTGAGCTTAAACAGTAAGAAATAGCAAAATTTTCTAAGCAACAAAAATTATTTCTAAATATATCAGATTTTATCACAAACAGTTTTGTGGCAATAAGACAATTTATAAAAATAATTTATCAAATTTTTGACAAAGGTTTTTGGTTTAGGCTACTTGAAATATGCCAATAATAAAACTATTTACACCAAAATGTTCAATAACTAAAATTATTATATAAATCGATTAAGCGTTCCTGCTTTTAAAACTTAACTATTTGTTTTCAGAATATTGAAGCTTAATAGCGCAAAATCTGACACGTACTATTGAGTTTCTTTGGCATCACAAACTTCAAAGTGATACAAAACTGCACTACCTTAAGCGTTTAGTTAAGTTTATATCACCAGTTAAAATCTTCGGTATAATAAGCCTTAAAGCTATACTAAAATTTCACCTTATAGTACAAGTTAAAGTGATACTCAAATTGCACCTTAAAGTTTAGGGTTTACTCAAATTTCCCGTCAAATTTTAGCATGTACTGATGCGGTTATCCGGTATCATAACCCGTAAAGTGATTCTCAAATCGTACCTGAAAGTTAAAGGTTTTTCTAAATCTGCAGGCAAAATAAAACACACACTGATGAGCTTTTCCGATATAAAAGAGGATTGCTTTAAATTTTGTCAGATAATCAATTACTTCTACTCTCTTTTCTATTTTACGGCCCGACTTATAAACTAGTAATACTTACACCTTTAGTAAGTTTGCGTAAATATACACATGTGAGTGGTTGTAAGTAAGTAAAATTTGTTTAGTCCAGGTTTGTTATACCAAAATCCTAAAAGTGATAAGAATATTGCACATTCAAATTTAAGGTAACTACAAATCTACAGGCACAATCTAGCATGTAGTAATCAGCTTCTCCGTATCATAAGCTTAAAGTGATATCACATTACACTTTAATATTTAGGGTAACTACAAATCTGCAGGCAAGCTCTGGTACATATTATGAGCTGTTTTGGTATCATAAGTTTTAAAGTGATAAGAAAATTGCACATTAAAGTTTAAAGTAACTACAAATCTACAGGCACAATCTAGCATCCACCGATGAGCTTCTCCGGTACCATAAGCTTAAAGTTATATCACAATGCACCCTAAAATTTAAGGTAACTACAAATCTGCAGGCAAAAATCTAGTACATACTGATGAGCTGATCCGGTATCATAAGCTCTAAAGTGATAAAAAATTGCACATTAAAGTTTAACGTAACTACAAATCTACAGGCACAATCTAGCATCCACCGATGTGCTTCTCCGGTATCATAAGCTTAAAGTTATATCACATTGCACCCTAAAATTTAAGATTACTACAAATCTGCAGGCAAAAATGTGGCACATACTGATGAGCTGATCCGGTAGCATAAGCTTTAAAGTGATAGGAATATTGCACATTGAAGTTTAAGGTAACTACAAATCCACAGGCACAATCTAGCATGCACCGATGAGCTTTTCCGATACCATAAGCTTAAAGTGATATCATATTGCACCCTAAAATTTAAGGTAACTACAAAACTGCCGGGAAAAATCTAGCACATACTGATGAGCTGATCCGGTATCATAAGCCTTAAAGTGATGGGAATATTGCACATTCAAGTTTAAGGTAACTACAAATCGACAGGCACAATCTAGCATGCACCGATGAGGTTCTCCGGTATCATAAGCTTAAAGTGATATCACATTGCACCTTAAAATTTAAGGTAACTACAAAACTGGCGGCAAAAATCTGGTACATACTGATGAGCTGATCCGGTAGCATAAGCTTTAAAGTGATAGGAATATTGCACATTGAAGATTAAGGTAACTACAAATCCACAGGCACAATCTAGCATGCACCGATGAGCTTCTCCGATACCATAAGCTTAAAGTGATATCATATTGCACCCTAAAATTTAAGGTAACTACAAAACTGCCGGCAAAAATCTGGCACATACTGATGAGCTGATCCGGTATCATAAGCTTTAAAGTGATAGGAATATTGCACATTGAAGATTAAGGTAACTACAAATCCACAGGCACAATCTAGCATGCACCGATGAGCTTCTCCGATACCATAAGCTTAAAGTGATATCACATTGCACCTTAAAATTTAAGGTAACTACAAAACTGGCGGCAAAAATCTGGTACATACTGATGAGCTGATCCGGTAGCATAAGCTTTAAAGTGATAGGAATATTGCACATTGAAGATTAAGGTAACTACAAATCCACAGGCACAATCTAGCATGCACCGATGAGCTTTTCCGATACCATAAGCTTAAAGTGATATCATATTGCACCCTAAAATTTAAGGTAACTACAAAACTGCCGGGAAAAATCTAGCACATACTGATGAGCTGATCCGGTATCATAAGCCTTAAAGTGATGGGAATATTGCACATTCAAGTTTAAGGTAACTACAAATCGACAGGCACAATCTAGCATGCACCGATGAGGTTCTCCGGTATCATAAGCTTAAAGTGATATCACATTGCACCTTAAAATTTAAGGTAACTACAAAACTGGCGGCAAAAATCTGGTACATACTGATGAGCTGATCCGGTAGCATAAGCTTTAAAGTGATAGGAAAATTGCACATTGAAGTTTAAGGTAACTACAAATCCACAGGCACAATCTAGCATGCACCGATGAGCTTCTCCGATACCATAAGCTTAAAGTGATATCATATTGCACCCTAAAATTTAAGGTAACTACAAAACTGCCGGCAAAAATCTGGCACATACTGATGAGCTGATCCGGTATCATAAGCCTTAAAGTGATGGGAATATTGCACATTCAAGTTTAAGGTAACTACAAATCGACAGGCACAATCTAGCATGCACCGATGAGGTTCTCCGGTATCATAAGCTTAAAGTGATATCACATTGCACCTTAAAATTTAAGGTAACGACAAAACTGCAGGCAAAGTCTGGTACATACTGATGAGCTAATCCGGTATCGTAAGCGTTAAAATTGCACCTTATAGTAAAAGTTAACTAATAAGACTGTAGGCAATATCGTGCCTGTACTGATAAGTTTCTTCGGTATTATAAGCCGCAAAGTGATACTTAAATTGCACGTTAAGGTTTAGGGTTTACTCAAATCTCCGATCAAATTTTAGCGTGTACTGATGAGCATCTTCGGTTACATAAACCTTAAAGTGATATTCAAAACGTACCTTAAAGTTGAAGGTTTTTCTAAATCTGAAGGCAAAATCGAGCACATACTGATGAGCTTCTCTGATAGTAAAAGCAGATTGCTTTTAATTTTGTTACATAATCAATTACTTCTACTCTCTTTTCTATTTTACGGCCCGACTTACAAACTAGTAAAACACATCTTTACTAAGTTTACGTAAATACACACATGTAAGATGTTGTGAGTAAGTAAAATTTGTTTAGTCTAGGGCTGTTGTGCCAAAATCCTACCGCACGTTACCATTTTCGTGCTAATATTGTCAAAATTAGGTACCTTCATTAAATAAATTAACTATTCGCGCCACTTAAGTGCAAAATAAACTCTCGTGGAATTTTATCGCAACCAATAATCGAGAAAATACTGATTATACACTCTACGAAGCACGCAAATGAAGCCGGCTGTAAAACTTTCGACAGGTTTCATTGTTTTATTTTGTAATCTATACAGTTTAGACTGCACAATTTTTCAACGCCCTGAAAGGTTCTTGTTTCACCAAACTTTTAATGGTTGGGGGTTTTAAAGCCGCTTAACTAGAGATAACTGTAAAACTTTTTGCTTTAAAATAAAGTAGGTGGTACCCAGTTCCTTGCTGGTTTTATCTGCAATAAGGAAAAGGGTTGAAAAGTTTTGTTTTACTTTTACCGCCTGCTTTGTAAGATCAAAAAGACATTTATAAGAAAATTATTTTCGCACAGCTGAAAGAATAACCAATCTGGAGTAAACTATCAAACTTTTCTTTTTAGTAAATTTAAATTCAAGCGGACAAACCAATTCAATGAAAATAGGCAAAAAGCAACAACACTGCAAGAATAACCCCAGTACATAAAAATAAAATCCGCGAAACGTTTCATTGTCGAACGATTAATTATACAGAAATAAATGAAGCAAATTTTACGCGTTTAATCATTCAGAACGTAAAAGTTGGAGGCACGGTGTAAATTACCGAAACTAAAGCAATGCCGCGGAAAAAATGGGAGAAGCAATGAAAACTTCTGTTCTTTTAGTGCTCTGACTCCGTAAAAGTTGGTGGGTCGTAAACGTTTTTTATTGTGGGGACTGCCTTAAATGTTCCTGCTGGCGTAGGTAAGATTAACGACCTCAAGGTTATGATATGACACCGCCAACTGCGATCATTGAAATGAGGAAACTGTGCTCGGATAAGAGGTAAAAAGAAGGAAGTGTTTCCCGCAGTGCACCGTCTCGGAGGTCATGATGTTAATGATGATGCATTCTCATACAATAAATTCACTTGGAGTTAACAAGCGATGCAAAACAAAAACCAAAAGCGGCCCTGAAAAACTTGGCACGGTTACACGTAAATACTCTTACACCCTTGTTAGGGGGATCGTTTATATTTCAGCAAGACCTGCTTCTTGCTGGCTCGTGATCCATCATATGATGAAGGGTTAATTAGGTAATAGGGTGGGTCGTAAGTTCACCCGCTCGCTTTCCCCCTATTTCTAGGTCATTTTTTGTCGTCTATCTTTGTTATTAGAAATCGTTACCGAATGACAAGCGAAAGCCAAAAACTGCGCAGGCTAAAAATTAGAAACTTAAACACGACATCAAGGAATGGAAATAATACCGGGTGTTCAACCACTTGACGCCATAAATTAGGAAGGCGTTAATAAAATCAGATTGAACCGAAAATGTACCGCAAGCATGTGTTGTCTGTTACATTACGTAAAAAGCAGGGCGCAGCCACATATTAGCAGAATAGTGGCATGAGACGTTACAGTTTCTTGGCGTTTTACTTTACCTGATTTTAATCTCCACGATTATTCTGAATTTTAAGAATCGTTGGATAAAATAAAGTGGTGCGGTTGTTTTGCCACCGAGCTCACCCGACCTCATTGCACTTAGCCACTGCTTTTGAAGTCACAGAATCGTTAATAAGTTGCGCACTAGGACCAAACTACTAAATCGCCTACCAAATGCTGCTGACTACCAATATTATAAAATGATTTTTGATCTACCAGGGTTAATATGCACAAACACAAACATACACACAGGACTTTCCTTATGCGGACTAGAATCAGATCACGTTTGGTTGAGCAAACTAGCGATTGTAATTACTGTTCTATCTCTCGTCCCATGATGGGATGATTAACCTATTTAACAAGAACAAGCCAGAACTAGGGCGGTATTTCAGAAACAAAATTATTGCCAGTTCAGTAATCTGTCAAAATTTAACTCAGAACTAGTACATTAATTTCTCTGCTCCAAATTGTTTTGCGTTTAAGGGTGCATTTCAAAAGTGGAAGTAGTTCCCTCTCTAAGCAGTTTCTTTTTAAAACGCACTGCTTTTCGAAAGAGAAGAATTTCACATTTAAATTTTAAATAGTTTACCAACATTTTTCAACTTGCGTTATTTCAAACCTGAATATTGGCGCAATCATAGTTCGTTTGTAATAATTCTAGGGAACCTGTTAGCAGCTTTGAGTTTCTATTAACACCGAACATTTAACCTTTACCGACCGTAATGCGACCTTTGAGAAATCACTGGTTGTCTGTAATAATAATCAGAAATCAAAAACCGAGTTTGTTTCTAAATTGAACTATAGAGAATATCACTGTTCTTTAGAAACAACACTGCGAGTAAATGCCAATACACCTAAGTGTATGTTCTGGGAATTGTATTTCACAAAATTAGCAGCAAATAAAAGTTTAAACCTCGTAGCAATCAAGCTCGTGAGAAAATATAAATTGTAAATTGTAATAATTCTAGGGAACCTGTTAGCAGCTTTGAGTTTCTATTAACACCGAACATTTAACCTTTACCGACCGTAATGCGACCTTTGAGAAATCACTGGTTGTCTGTAATAATAATCAGAAATCAAAAACAGAGTTTGTTTCTAAATTGAACTATAGAGAATATCACTGTTCTTTAGAAACAACACTGCGAGTAAATGCCAATACACCTAAGTGTATGTTCTGGGAATTGTATTTCACAAAATTAGCAGCAAATGAAAGTTTAAACCTCGTAGCAATCAAGCTCGTGAGAAAATATAAATTGTAAATTGTAATAATTCTAGGGAACCTGTTAGCAGCTTTGAGTTTCTATTAACACCGAACATTTAACCTTTACCGACCGTAATGCGACCTTTGAGAAATCACTGGTTGTCTGTAATAATAATCAGAAATCAAAAACAGAGTTTGTTTCTAAATTGAACTATAGAGAATATCACTGTTCTTTAGAAACAACACTGCGAGTAAATGCCAATACACCTAAGTGTATGTTCTGGGAATTGTATTTCACAAAATTAGCAGCAAATGAAAGTTTAAACCTCGTAGCAATCAAGCTCGTGAGAAAATATAAATTGTAAATTGTAATAATTCTAGGGAACCTGTTAGCAGCTTTGAGTTTCTATTAACACCGAACATTTAACCTTTACCGACCGTAATGCGACCTTTGAGAAATCACTGGTTGTCTGTAATAATAATCAGAAATCAAAAACCGAGTTTGTTTCTAAATTGAACTATAGAGAATATCACTGTTCTTTAGAAACAACACTGCGAGTAAATGCCAATACACCTAAGTGTATGTTCTGGGAATTGTATTTCACAAAATTAGCAGCAAATAAAAGTTTAAACCTCGTAGCAATCAAGCTCGTGAGAAAATATAAATAGCCTGTTCACCTACTAAGTTTTGTTAAACTGACTTCCGCCTCTGTGTATCAACAAAGCAATGTTAATTTAATAAAACTAAGAAATAGTTGTCGTTGTTAAGATCCTGTGCAGGACTCCTGGGAGCTTCACATTATTTTAATACATCTAGAATATTATAGTTAAGGTGAACAGTCTACAACATCATATGTACATTGGAATTCAGATAAAATTAAATAAGGATAAAAAGTGAGTTAACAATATCATATGAACTTATTAAAGACTTTCAATTTACATTGAATTTTACATTTACAATCTGTCTTTCGAGCTAAACCAGGTGCGTTCTGTAGTACATTGCTTGGAAAAATTTGTCGTTCAAATTACTGAGAATAACTACGTAAATTTTTTGATTAATAATTTTTTTTCTGAAATTTATGTTTACCAAGACTGGCGTACGAGCTCAATTTTTTGCTAAAACATACGTCGCAACATACATGTACATATACACACATACATGTGTATTATACTAGGGGTATTTGTTAAGTGCCTCTATAATGTAAGGTTGTTGGTCGATATACTATGCTTGCTTTACTCTGTGCCACTCACAAGCTTATAGCCTATGTGGCTTATTAAAACTGTATTAGCATTGACTAAATTTTTTAATGCAGAGTATGCAAATACATAAATAACTATACGTACAAATAAAACCAGAAAAGTTGAAGAAAAGCATTTACATATGGGTAAATATACTGTTACGGTTTAATTTTTAGCTAATTATTCTCCTGGTAGTTAGGTGGCCCCTTATACATTACTCTTTATTTTGGTTGCTTTCGGTGCAGTAATTTTCGGTTTTTTAATGTGGTTTCCCGCTTTCCATTTGAAATTTTTGAGTTCTTGGTTAGGTCTTGGAAAGTTTTTGGTAATTAGATTTTACTTCCACTTGAATTTTGATTCTTTTTTAGTTGGACTGTTAAAGTTTTAAGAATTTTTCTTGAAGTTGTTTCTTGATCATCTAATTTTGATAAAGTAATTTAAAAAATTCTTTACATTTATGGGACGAGATATTGTTAGAGATTTGGATTGTTGACAAATCTTGTCTCAGAAACCTTTTTGAGATTTTTAGACTTTGACACCGTATGGATTTTGAGAATTGACTACTTGTAATTAAAACCAATTAGCAACTATTGCAAGTTTTGATTAATGTAAATTAGCAGGACACCTATACCGAAGATAATTTTATTTTAGTGATTTTAGTCATATTCAATCTTTGGGCTTTTCTCTGATATGTTTAGCTCTGCCATTTGTGCCTGGTTTTGACGTTTGTGCACATCTATGTCGCTTAAGAGTATTTACATACCTAACTGTTTTGTGCAATTTATTTTAGGTCTGTTACTGAGGAGTTTACACCGTAAATTTAATTTGTTGCATTGGATTTTTAAAATTATCAGTTTACATAATATTTACATTACTGCAAATCTGTTATCAAAACAATTGAGATCAAAACCAGCTATTCATCAGTGGCAGTCCGTCCTAGTAGGCAGGGTAGGCCGTGCCTACCCATAATTATTCAAATAAAAAATCAAATTATAAATTTCAATCAAAAAAAAGCTACTTTTACATACAGTTTTTATTATTACTTTTTAACACCACCGCGTAATATTAAAAATTAGACGCCAAACAAAAAGTGGGAGTTAAATATCCCAAAATTTATCAAATTTCACTTACAGTTAAAGCAACAGTAGCAGAACAGTTCTGAAA
Source organism: Ctenicera cuprea (assembly GCA_958336395.1). Lineage (NCBI taxonomy): Eukaryota > Metazoa > Arthropoda > Insecta > Coleoptera > Elateridae > Ctenicera > Ctenicera cuprea. The sequence goes on along the minus strand of CATVIB010000495.1, from coordinate 30,482 downwards.
CAAAGCAACCGCAAATAAACAAACAAGCGTTTAAAACACCGTTTTGTTTACGCGAAGCCCAGCTTATCGAGCCGAATTATTCCAGGCTAGACACAATCAGCCAGTCTATAATTCTTAATACGTTTGCACGTACATTTATAAACAAATGCAATGATCAGATGGAAAAAAATAGTAGGAATTTCAGAACGTTGTTAGCATCGGTTCTATAAATTACTAGCGTCGGTCAGAGGCATTCACGTCCAGCGTGAAGCTATTGAGTGATTATTCATTTCATACGTAATTTGCAACTTTGCAGCAAATATGGAAAATTTCGTTGGCCAGCTTTTAAAAGCGAAATTTAATGGATACTCTTACGAAAAACAAATAGAAATTAAAAAACATAGGCGAAGAGAACATTTATCTGCATTTGCTAGATTAAAGTTATTTAGTAAATCACGCATTAACTTGGCTTTAGACGAAGGTTTGCGGTATCAAATTAGAGTGTATAATGACAATGTAAAATTAAATAGGGATTTTATGCGTAGAATAATCCATTAAACAACAGGTATTGGTAAATTGGGGTGTCTAGTGTATCTATCAGGGATAGTACCTCAGCACTCAAGGCGGACGGACCTATATAGGTCGCTAAGGGGTTTTGGTTCCCGATGGATATGCTACTCTCACTTATGGCTCCAAGAAGCTGCACCAAACGCAGCGGCCACACCCCGGCAAACTGCGTCGTCCCGCAGCTGCAGGCTAAACTAAGTGAGGGGGCTAAACAGGGCAGCTAGCAGAGGAAAGTCAAGTATTGGCCTGTTTAGTAGGACTTGATTAAGGAGAGGATTAGGTCCTATATACGGCGGCGGAAGATTCAATAAAAATAGAACAACGGCGGCGTATAAAATCCTCAAAAGTAGGACTACTCACCATTCACCAACACGCACTGGCCAGCGCGGTGAATTAACGGCTAAAATCCCCCAACAATATGAAGAATATGAAACGAAAATGGCCCTCAGTTCCCGGCAACCCGCTGATCCCCGATTTCGGTGGCGATTGGAGGCATGGACGGCGAGTAGAGGGTGCGAAAAATCCCCGTGTTAAGGCAGCCTACCAAAAAAGACGACTACAAATCGCAACCTATAATTGTAGAACGTTAGCATCAGAATATAAATTGCTCGAAATGGAGCAGGAAATGTCTAAAATAAACTGGGACGTCATCGGATCAAGTGAAGTCAGAAAAAGAGGTGAAAAGCAAATTAGACGTAAATCAGGGCATATATTGTACTATAAAGGTGACGAAGACTCCTCTAACAGAGGAACCGGATTCTTTATAAACAAAACGCAAGTAAAAAATATAATTGATCTAAAAAGTATCTCTACTAGAGTTATTTACGTGACACTAAAGTTGACAACACGGTATAGTGTAAAAATTGTCCAAATATACGCACCGACCGCAGAGAGTGAAGAGTCAGAAGTAGAAGAGTTCTATGACGACATAGTTAAAGCTATCGAGGAAACACCAACACAGTACTTACTAATCATCGGCGATTTAAACGCAAAACTTGGCAAAAAAAACGACGTGACCGAAAATGCGATAGGTGAACATGGAATTGGACATAGGAATGAAAGATAGAGACATTATTAAACTTCCTCATGCAGCAAAATCTATATGCAATGAATTCTTTCTTCCAAAAGGAACCTAATAGAAAATGGACCTGGATAAGCCCGGATGGTAAAACAAGAAACGAAATAGGTTATATTATTACGAATAAGAAGAACATCATACAAGACGTCTCAGTCTTGAATAATTTCTCAACCAGGAGCGACCACAGTATGGTAAGAGCAAGAGTGGTGATAAATACAAAAAAGTAACGTCAAAAAATGATAAATAAAAATGTTATACCAAAAGTAGACTTTATAGAACAAAACGCCAAGTACAAGGACATTATAGAAGACACACTGAAAAACTTGAATCCCGACAATATGACTGTAAATGACTTAAATGATAGAATAATAAATACTGTGAAAAAGGCTCTGGGAAAATGTAGCATAAAACAAAACGTTTCGAAAATGAGAAAATAGGAGAAAGCACAAAGAAGCTTATGGAACAAGGAAGAAAAATGAAGATAGAACGAAATACTAACTCAGATGCATACCGAAGCCTAAACAGAAGAATATCAAAAGAGATAAGAAAAGATATAAGAAAATACAATACTAAGGAAATTATGGAAACTATAAAAAACAATAAAAGTATGAAGATCTTAAAATCAAAATTAGAAAATGGAAGAAGCGAGATAGTCAAGCTAAGAGATAAAAATGGGATAGTAAAAACAAATAAAAAAAAATTCTGGAAATAACAGAGGAATACTACCAGAACTTATACACTAGCAAAAAAGAGCCGCAGAATGAACAAGGATTGGAACAACAAATGATTTTAATTAATCAAGGATCAGAAGAAGTTCCAAATATTACAAGAGATGAAATCGTTAAAGCCTTAAATGAGATGAAAAACAACCGTTCGCCAGGGGAAGATGGAATAACAAGTGAAGCAATAAAAGCAGGAGGACAAGAATTGCTTAGAGAAATACAGAGGCTATTCAACAAATGTCTGGAGGATGGAGAAATACCTAGACAATGGGATAATGCTATAATAATACTATTGCATAAGAAAGGCGATATATCAAAACTAGAGAACTATAGACCTATAAGTCTATTGGCCCACATATATAAATTGTTCACTAAAATTATAACGAGACGTCTAACTTCCAAATTGGATTTCTATCAACCCAGAGAACAAGCAGGCTTCAGATCTGGTTTCGGCACAAACGACCACCTACAGACGTTAAAAACGCTCATAGAGAAGTGTATTGAATATAATAAACCTCTAGTGTTAACATTTGTAGATTATGAGAAGACGTTTGATTCTGTGGAGGTATGGGCAATAATAAATGCATTAAAAGAATGTCGTATAGACTATAAATATACTAGAATCATAGAACAGGTATACAAAAACGCCACCTCAAAAGTTAAATTACATGAAAACACAAATCCGATCAAATTAGAGAGAGGTGTGAGACAAGGCGATACGATCTCACCTAAATTGTTTACAGCAGCCCTGGAATACATCTTCAAAAAACTGACATGGGATACAAAAGGCTTAAACATAAATGGCGAAAGGTTAAACCATCTAAGGTTCGCGGACGACATAGTATTGATCTCAGAAGACCTAGGAGAAACAAGAGAAATGCTAGATCAACTAAATAATGAGTCAGAACAGATCGGACTTAAAATCAATGTACAAAAAAGAAACACAATGACAAATTTGGTTTTAAGTGGAAATATAAAAATAGGAGCCGACGCTATAAAATTAGTGGAAAAATATAAATATCTGGGACACGAAATAAAAATATCCCGAGACAACCAAGCAGGCGAAATAAACCGACGCATGAGCTTGGCATGGGCGGCATTTGGAAGGCTGAGTCATATACTTAAAAGCACGATACCCGTATCCATGAAGAGGAAGGTATGGGAACAATGTGTAATGCCGGTCATGACATACGGGGCGGATACCCTTACTCTAACACAGAAAACAGCAAGAAAGTTAAAAGTGGCCCAAAGAAGTATGGAGAGGGCAATGTTAGGGATAAGTTTAGTAGATCGAAAGACAAACGAATGGATAAGGCAACAAACTAAAGTATCCGATGTAATAGAAAGAATAGCCAAACAAAAGTGGAATTGGGCAGGACACGTGGCAAGGATGACCGATGAGAGATGGACAACAAGAATAATGCAGTGGAGACCACGTGATTCAAACAGAAGTAGAGGGAGACCGCCTACAAGGTGGTCAGATGATATTAAGAGAGTGGCAGGGAATTGGCAACAAGTGGCACAAAATAGAAGAAGATGGAAAGACCAAGGGGAGGCCTATATCCAGCAGTGGATGAGAACGTCTGTTTGATGATGATGATGATGATTGGTAAATTGAATTTGTTGTAATTTTTTTGTAACCTCGCCGAAATTCGACGGCAGACAGCGTTGACCGTCCGGCGATGCATTAGTTCCAATAATGACACGCGACAGTTTTATAGATGGCGCCCCAAGTGACGCGCGTCTAGCCGAGCTTCACATATATTATAAATTAAAATAATTGTTATTAAAAAATCGACGTAGAATAAAAATATAAAAATGTTTCATGTTCCATCTGTGCATAGAGACCTTTCATTTAAAAAAAAAATGGTCCAAATTGGTGAAGCGGTAGCCGCTGGAGGAACCGGAGAAAAAAACCCTTTGTGCTTTTATATATGTATGGATGTTAAATACTTTTTTTATGCCTACTCAAATTTTGAACCGACGGAACGCCACTGCTATTCATTTGTTACTTGTCCGTGTTTTGACATGTTATTAAAATAGTATATTATATACCAAGGTAGAAAAGTCTACTATTATAGCCTGAGGGCTAAGGTTAGATCCCGAGGCGCGTAGCGCCAAGGGATGTAAGGCCCGAGGGTTATAAGACTTTTCTACCGAGGCGTATATACTTTTTTTTTCACTACTAGTGATATAAACCCTTACAATTGTGGAAAAATGACTATTTTAACTTAAATCCCTGTTTGTTTCAAATTATAAAACAAATGACAGTTTTGAAGTTAACCCCTATATTTATAATAGTAAGCACTTAACCTAAAATACAGAAAGTTATGTATCGATAGAAAGATTAAATCTACGTATTATTCACCTTGTTAAATCATCATTGGTATTCAAAAACATTGTTTTTAAGATCTGGTTTCATCTAAAATACTGAAATTATTAACAATTTTCTCTTTTTTACTTTGTGTGGTTGTATTATAGGCGAAATTGATATTGACAGAGTTGTCATTTATTACGGCGCGAAAAATGTATATTCAAATACATCAAAGTTTTTAAAATTAAATTAATTTATTTAAACAACTATTTTATGCATAAAATACCATTAAATAGAATCTCTCCATTATATTAAATCGTGCTATAGAAACGTTCTCTTTAAAACTGTTACAGGATTATCAAAAAATATAAATTTGTTCATTATTTACCAGTGGTTAATAATGAAAAATTAGTTACCTGTCAGTGAGCAAAGGTAGAGAAATTGAATTTCACAGCATTCTATTATGTGTCAAAATGCTACGCTATATTACTAGTAGTGAAAAAACACTTTTTTCAGGTAGGTTTAATTCATAGAGTCCTTGGTTTAATTAATTTTTGCGTTAATTTGCAGCTGACAATGTACAAAACATTTAAGTGTTTGAAATAAGTGCGGCAAGCGGGCCCCCTGCGCGCTTGCGTTCCTAAAATTTAACATGGAGACTCCATTTCTCAATTTAAGCAGCAACGTAACAATTTAAAGTCATCTTAACACGCTAAATTATGGCTTAATTTCTATCAGCTTGATGTGATTTTGAAATAGCAAAATCAAGGTCAGTAGACAATTTTTTATATAAAATTGTTAGATTATAAATGGCCAATTGATTTGTGAACTTGGAAAGTTGGCTTCAGTTTATTTAGGAATAACAACTTTTTCCTTAAGAACGTATTACGGATATTGAAGCATTCAGGCCTTAATATGAACACGAAAGTAAATGTCAGTTGTAACAAATAACTATAGATGAGTGGTGCTTTTCGTATCATCTTTCCTCTCGGTTCTTGTTGTATGTATAAACAACATTTATCAAGGCACTATGAAGAATGTACAGTAATGGACTACGCTTGTACTCATTTATCTCCATGGTATATTTGAAAAGTATAAATAAATCAACTAACTAATCAGAAGCGACTCTTAGAAAATGCATTGCAGTCTTATCATGAGAATATTTATCACTTTATAGTTATTTCGTACAGCAAATTTAGAAAACTCACGTCACGTATTAGAATAAAATATAACCCAAAGAAGTACAAATAATAACAATAATAAACAATAAGCTGTGTGAAAAATAGAGGGTTTATTATTGATTAAAAATGAAACATAATTCAAACTAATTTAAAGTGTCGAAGTCAATATTTCTCTGGCACATCCTTTGTTATGCTTTTGTAATACTTCTATTATCTCTTCCCGTCTTTCGTATGACGAAAATTGGGATGCTTTCAACGATTATATTTCCATCAAATGAGAAACATTTGCTATCTGTTTTAACTTATAAATATATTGAACAGCGTAAGAATTTATAATTCCACGTGAACATCTAATAAAACAATTTGTTTATAGAACTTTTAAAATAATTTTGGTAACGTATATTTTGAAAAACAGAACAATTCATTAATATAAAATATTATATTTATAATGCTATAAAACTAGTTTTCTAAAATATACCACTGTTATTTTTACACTTTCACGTAACATAAAGAATGTTTTCCAAGGTTACAACATAAACACCCTGTATTAATTGAACAAAAATGATTTACTTTCGGCTAAGACTGCGTCGTCATTTGGGTATTACATCCACCATCATTAGGTAAGGACCGACCCATAGCTTGTCTGCCTTAACAAGCATTTGCTCTAAAAGTTTGAGCAATATTTGTATGTAGGCCCTGTCTGCCTAAACAGGGCCGTGTGCTTAGATTATTTAAACCTTGGGGCGGACAAGGATTTGATCTTAATTTATTTATAATACTTAATCGGCTTAAGCCTGTTAGCTGTTTGTGAACCCATACAAACTAACGTTTCGCAAGACATTGCAGCTTGCATCTTCAGAGTGATCAGAGCGCTGAATTCAAATCCGGAATGCGGAGGTCTGTAAACCCCTTCGAAACAGTAGCGCAGAGCGTGGAAACGTTTACGGTTATTTGTCACCGTTAGGCGGAGACCGATCTTGTGGAGCGCGATCGAGATCGATTGTCCTTATGAGTCCTTAGAGGATGAACTACTAGAAATAATCTTTACCGAATCTAAAACCATCCTCGCTGTTTATGTTGTTAGGTTGTTTTTCAATTTCAATTGCATTACGTATGAAGCAAGCGAAGTAATGAGATACTCTTGGCGAGTACACAGGCGTTCCTTTTATTCCCAGTTAAACCACTGTATTCAAACCACCGCAGGCCAAAAATGTTATCGATTTGCACAAACTTTAACAGTGAGTTTTACACACAAAAACGATGAAGAAATCCTTCTAAACATTTGTCCAGAAGCTTCGTTACAGAGGTACTGTCTCAAGAAGTGCGAAATTTTAACAATTCAAACTATTGCTTCTTCAGGACGCTGTAAGTCGGCAAGAAAACATTTCTAGACCCATGTTTATCAGAACCTATTTTATTGTTTCGATGTGTAGAACGTATCCTCAAAGCTTGTACCAACTATTCAAAACAACAAAGAAAATAACGGGAAAATAGCGTAAGTAGACCATGGATGCTAAAGGGTAAATTCGAAGAACATTAGAGAAAATAAAGAACAGGTGAATGGAATGTTTTGCATACAAAGAAAAAGAAATGGAACCACAAAATTTCGCATTTTAAGGAAATACTCGGACCTTCATGGCAACTTGATTTTTCATAAAACTTGAATTATCTCGAAAACTATTAGATATGACGAGTTTCCAGAAGTGTACCTTTCTTATGTGTTGTTGAATAGAGAATAAGATTTTTCAGACGAAACTTTAAAAATTGGAAAACCTAAAATATTCATATATTACGTGACGTCCTATATATCTGGTGCACATATTTAAACGAAAATTAAGACGAATACTAAGCTCGATCAGTAGTGCTCGCATATAAAATTTCAAAATTGTAGTGCAACTACTGCGAAAGTAATCGACAAAAAAGTGATTAGACTGTTGTTCTGTTTGATTGTGTGCTAAAACTTGCAAAATGTAGTTAAAGAAAGAAACGCCACTAAAGAAACATGTCTAACTTTCGCCTCCGGTTTCAGTTTTTTATTGAAACGCTTTACTAGAACTACAATTTTCCATATACCTCTTTATTTAAAATTTCATCAAAATCAGGCTTGTTCGTTCGCATTTAGAGAAGTCCCCCCCCCCTCTCGCTACAAACAGACATTTTTTTTTAACATTTTTTCGGCTCTGTGCCTCAAAACGTGTAGTTTTTATAATCTAGGTTTCGTAAATTTTCATGATATCAATACTTCCCTACAGCGAAGGTATGGGAAAGTATTAACAACGTTAATTTATAGTAAATAAAACAATTCTTACCTTCAACAAATTTTTTATTTTAGCCTTATACGCATTTAGGCATCTGAACATGTTATTTTCAGAGGCAAGATTAAAAGTAAACAGTTGGTATTATTATAGGAATAAGAAACCTTTATAACTTGATCTTAGTTTTCTATATCAGCGTTCAGATGATATGATTTCTCATTCCAAAACGTCCTATAATGGTGAATTTAAGAGATGAATTTGCTCATTTGCTGGGTAATTGCCCAATGCCTTATTCGGGAATCAAAAATATTACTTTGTACAAACTTAGACGAAACTTCTGACGGTTCTATGGTTTAAATCCGAATCCATTGCACCTGTCTCTACTTTTAGTAATGAGATGCTCCCGCTACTAGAAGCCATCTATTTAAACGTTTATTATACAAGATGTAACAGACTTCCCACGCACTATTTTTTGCGGCTAAAATTTTAAACCTTCATGGCCGAAATAAAAAAATTGTAAAATAAGTCGTACGCGAGATATTTTGTAAAAATATTTAGAAATTTGTTAGGGCTAGGGAAAGGGTAGTTGGGGGGGGGGGGCTAAGGCTAATTAAACTGAACAATTTTTAAATTTAAAATTTTTTGATATTTCTCGCCGTTACAAAAAAACGGCTAAATTTATAAATATTTACTTCTTATTGTTGGATAAATCGCTTTTTCGTACCGCATTTAAGTCAGTGAAACTAATTTATTTGCTGGTTTATGAAGTCTGTTCACATAACATTTAAATCCTCGTGCGAGTTGGAGTTGGACAACTCAACATCGCACTCGCTACCTTTTAAATGAGATCCGACTTGACTCACCTTCGTATTTAAAAATTTTGAAAAACAAGCATATACTTTAATCAATGCAAAATCATAACACTAAAAAATGATGACAGCGCACTGTTGTTAATAGACGCGCCGTGATATGACCTTACATTGGCACGTCTCTGGAAATATGACAAAATGCTAAGATACTATGAAGGAAAATACCAGCAATGCTAGCCATGCATCTTTCGTCTATCGGCGATCAGTAAGCACAATTTTGTGTGCTCAACTGATTATTTTTATACAGGGGCGCATCTTGTGGTTTTGCATAACGACATTCAACTTTAAAGGACTGCAATCTTTGTTAAAAACGATTTAACTAACATTTAAGATAAGACAAAGTTCGTTGTCTGAATCGACTTTCATTGCTTTAAATGTATCAAAAATTACAAGTTTTGATCCCTAGTCGCTTGCGTAGGAGGCAAACTCTCAACCCACTGGCTTACTGTCATTTTTAAGCATGTTAAAAGTTTAATAAAACATGATTGTTTGGGTACTGGAATGTACAGCAAAAGCGAACGTTGCCACTCAGTTACCAAGTTAGCTTGATTTCTTATTCCAACACTTTTAAAATCCTAAATTTAAAAAATCAATTTGTTCATTTATTAAAAGTACAATATATTTACTGTTGCTGTACTTCAGTTTGTGTTTAAATGTTGAAAAGTAATGATATTGATGGGTGCAATTAAAACTTCCGTTACCGTAACAGTACGATTTAATTCTAAAAATGTACTGAAAAGATTCTCAGTTTAAAAGTGATTATGTTTGCTCGTTTGTTGCAAACAATTATTTTTCTTGATTTACAAAAAAAATCGCACTTAATCTACGCTTAGCAGAGAGTGTAAAATTAATTCATATTTACGTAATTCTGTTAAAGAAACTAATTTTACTGCACGTGTCCGATTCATGGAGCTACTTTAAAAATATTTTTCTCATCCATCATAGCACACGTTATTCCGAGTTCATTCTTCACCCTCTTCATCAATCTTTGTACAGAAAAACTACCTTCTTGCATTACACTCGCGCTTTTTACTCCCACCTAATCTGCGTGAATTAAACCCGCGTCCTTTTTGCCGTCCCTTCTTCCTAATAAGTTCACAAATTATCTCGACGTGATTAAGCAAAAACTCACCCTAACCAATTGATTTTAGACGAACTTTCTTGCTTATTTCCGTTTTTGTTTGCGGCACCAACGTAGAAATTAATATTTTATTGTTTTAGTTAATAAAAATATTATTAAAATAGTAAGAATGAGTTTGAGTTAATAAAGCAAAAACTTTAATAAGAATAAATGTTTGGAATTCGATTATTTCACATTTAAAACGTATAGAACACAAACATTGTAAACTCATACAAAACTGCGTATGCGTATGCTCTCTATTGTGCGTAGTTGCCGTAACCTCGAGCGGCCACATCGATTTAAATAGTACGTAGGTCAAATAGGGTATATCTAAACCGAGAGCACTCAGTAAAATTGAAATAAACAGATTTGCTCTATTCATTTCACTATTATTAAATATTAACATTCTACACAGCACAACCTGTAAAACTCAATGTAAATTCTAATTCGAGTACATATGCAATTGTTTATTCTGCTGAATCTAGTAGGCATTTTTGTTAATATAAAACATTAAAAATTTAACAAAATACCGGCATGCTTTGTCCGCGATTGGGCCAGCTTATGTTAGTTTTTTAGTCTGTTTATTTTAAAAGTGTTTATTTTGCTGAATTTAGTAAGCAGATATAATGTTATTATAAAACAATAATCAAATATACACTGCTATTAAACAAAATACCGGCATGCTTTGTCCGCGATTGGGCCAGCGTATGTTAGTTTTCTAGTCTCCTAATTTTAAAATTGTTTATTCTTCTGAATTTAGTAGGCAGATATAATTTTATTGTTGCAATAAAACAATAATCAAATATACACAGCCATTTAACAAAATACCGGCATGCTTTGTCCGCGATTGGGCCAGCTTATGCTAGTTTTTAAGTTGGTTTATTTTAAAACTTATCTGTTAGTTTAATTATTGCCTTTACTTTTCCTCGGGAACGATTTCAGTATGGTGCAACTGAAGTGTTTAGTAACCGAGTTGTACACGCGTTCCTCCGCCGTGAACCCGCATCGCAAATGAATGTTCCTTTCCTGCGCTCGCTGCACAGTATGTCAAGCATACCCCCTAAATCCATTGTTTAATTAATATCTGTAACTGTAGCGGTCTATCAGTTATTGGCACATGCAAATATGCACGCTATGTAATCGATGCGTGCAGATCTGGCTTGATGCCGCGGTGGCACAGCGGCAGTAAAAGCTGAGACAAAAGGAAATGAACCGAATTTAATATATAACTTAACAGAAAGCCTTGGAAATGGTGAAGTGTTAAGTGGAGTAATGTAAACATCAAATTGTTTTGAAAAAATATTATTACTTCTAAACAAGACATTAGATGGCGCTAATATTTTAGATATGAATAAATATTCCAAGAGAAGTGTTAAATAATTATGCAAAAATATTCAAGGAATTTCAATAAAAAAAAATATCTTAAACGTGCCACACTTTTTTGTAACACCCTGTATATTCAAAAATAATTTTTATGTATGCGCATTTACCCACAGTTTACATCTGCATTAGAAAGATTTTTTTATCTGTTACGGTGTACGAGCTATCGAACTCCCACGCACTATTGCCCCACCCGGTATATTCATTTTACTTACGAGTGCAAGTATTTTTTAAATTAATTTGTAAATAGGCAAAACTTTGCTAGTAGAACGACAAAAATGCTCACTTTTTTCGGTATCATATCCAATTTATTCCTGAAAGACAATGCAATTGGTAAAATGTACATAAATGTGTAAGTACCCACAAATACAATAAATCCCGCGGAAAACCTTGAAGAGGAATTTAATATGAATATCGCCTTCCAAGAAGATAGAACTGCTCCTTATTACGGCAGACCCGTACGAGACATCCTGAATGCAATATAAACTGGAAGGTGGAACGACCGGCGTGGATCAGTAGAATGGCCTTCGCGTTTGCTAAATCCGTTTTGTACCTATACACCCCAACTAGATCTGATAACAAATAGCACAAACATTTAATAACATAACACTAGAAATAGCAAGAGTTACGGCAAGGAAACTCAAAGAACACATTTTGATTATTTTTCATATTCGCCACATTAATTTCAATTTTCAATGTACAGGGTGTCTACAAAAGATCTAACAAAAATTTAACCACGAGCTCTGTAGACAAAATTATGTCAATATCATTAGTTTGTCTACGTCTGAAGGAAAGACAGCTTATTGTTCCATATTTTTCATAACGCTAAATAAACTCAAAAACTTCTTCTTAGGTATACTTTGTATAACGGCAAGGAAAACAACAGTCAATAGGTTTAAGATTATGAGATTGTAATGGCTAATAAGAGCTTATGTAGTTGGTTTAAATAAATTGGATTAAATTGATCTAACTTTGTCTAAAGAATTTGACATTATGAAACAATTTCATGCCCCCGACCATCCGTAGATCCTTACTCTGCGCTGTCCAAGTAAGTCTGAACTCAGTAGCCAATCAGCGCGGAGAAAGGCGTTGTCTTTAACAACGGCAACTGTTGTTTCGCTACCTCGTATTTATGCCGGGCACCACTCTGTCTCTCCCTTTCTGCATAACAATCTCAATCCATCTTACTCTCTCACATGTTGTAAAAAAAATTACCAAATATATTATTATGCTACACTAAAATTATTACTTCACCCCATCTGGTAAGAAAAATTGCGCGTTTTTGTTCGTATTGTGTAGACGTTATTATGCAACGGCGACTTAAATATATGTAAACAACGCATTTGCACAGGAAAGTGTTTTTATTTTCAGAATCAAAAAAAGAACAACACAAAAACAAGAGTAAAAATAAAAGAAAGCAAGCAATTTTAGGTACATTTAAATATCACAACAAAAGTGCTCCTACAGAACAAGAACGGAACCCTAGAATAGGAGGGGTCTCAGAGACTCTGGAAGAAACAGCGCTTTAGAAGGGATCGGACGCTGCGAAGAACGAGAAGGTGCTTTTTGTACTGACAAACTGCAGATCGGTAGCGTTTGCACAACGTGGAAACAAGGCTCTAAAAGAATCTTGTTGTGCTGGTTTGTCTAGACCTGAAGGATTATGATCGTTCTGTTAGTTGATTCTTAGAAATATAATGCACTTTTAATAGGGAGGTATTTGGGAGTATTGAAAGTGAAACGTATAGAGTATTGAAGAAGCGAGGCTTTAGAAAGGGTGGGGTGCTACGTGGATGTAGAAGGAGCTTCCTGTGCTGGTCCGCTCCAAACTGATAGTGTTTGTACGTGCAAACAAGGCTCTAGACGACTCTTGCTGCTCTGGTTTGTCCAAGAATTATGCTCGCATTGTAAGTAGATTCTTAGAAATGTAATACGCTTTCAACACTCACTGAGGTATTTAAAGTTAAACGTATTGAAGGAGCGGGGCTTTAGAAAGCGTGGTGTGCTAAAAAGATCTAGAAGAAGCTGGACCGTTTTAAACCGGTAGCTTTTGCACAACGTGGAAACAAGGCTCTAAAAGAATCTTGTTGTGCTGGTTTGTCTAGACCTGAAGGATTATGATCGTTCTGTTAGTTGATTCTTAGAAATATAATGCACTTTTAATAGGGAGGTATTTGGGAGTATTGAAAGTGAAACGTATAGAGTATTGAAGAAGCGAGGCTTTAGAAAGGGTGGGGTGCTACGTGGATGTAGAAGGAGCTTCCTGTGCTGGTCCGCTCCAAACTGGTAGTGTTTGTACGTTGTGCAAACAAGGCTCTAGAAGACTCTTGCTGCTCTGGTTTGTCTAAGAATTATGCTCGCATTGTAAGTAGATTCTTAGAAATGTAATACGCTTTCAATACTGAGGTATTTAAAGTTAAACGTATTGCAGGAGCGGGGATTTAGAAAGCGTGGTATGCTAAAAAGATCTAGAAGAAGCTGGACCGTTCGGTAGCGTTTGCACAACGTGGAAACAACGCTCTAAAAGAATCTTGTTGTGCTGGTTTGTCTAGACCTGAAGGATTATGCTCGTTCTGTTAGTTGATTCTTAGAAATATAATGCACTTTTAATAGGGAGGTATTTGGGAGTATTGAAAGTGAAACGTATAGAGTATTGAAGAAGCGAGGCTTTAGAAAGGGTGGGGTGGTACGTGGATGTAGAAGGAGCTTCCTGTGCTGGTCCGCTCCAAACTGGTAGTGTGTGTACGTTGTGCAAACAAGGCTCTAGAAGACTCTTGCTGCTCTGGTTTGTCTAAGAATTATGCTCGCATTGTAAGTAGATTCTTAGAAATGTAATACGCTTTCAATACTGAGGTATTTAAAGTTAAACGTATTGAAGGAGCGGGGATTTAGAAAGCGTGGTATGCTAAAAAGATCTAGAAGAAGCTGGACCGTTTTAAACCGGTAGCGTTTGCACAACGTGGAAACAAGGCTCTAAAAGAATCTTGTTGTGCTGGTTTGTCTAGACCTGAAGGATTATGCTCGTTCTGTTAGTTGATTCTTAGAAATATAATGCACTTTTAATAGGGAGGTATTTGGGAGTATTGAAAGTGAAACGTATAGAGTATTGAAGAAGCGAGGCTTTAGAAAGGGTGGGGTGGTACGTGGATGTAGAAGGAGCTTCCTGTGCTGGTCCGCTCCAAACTGATAGTGTTTGTACATGCATACAAGGCTCTAGACGACTCTTGCTGCTCTGGTTTGTCCAAGAATTATGCTCGCATTGTAAGTAGATTCTTAGAAATGTAATACGCTTTCAACACTGAGGTATTTAAAGTTAAACGTATTGCAGGAGCGGGGCTTTAGAAAGCGTGGTGTGCTAAAAAGATCTAGAAGAAGCAGGACCGTTTTAAACCGGTAGCTTTTGCACAACGTGGAAACAAGGCTCTAAAAGAATCTTGTTGTGCTGGTTTGTCTAGGCCTGAAGGATTATGCTCGTTCTGTTAGGTGATTCTTAGAAATATAATGCACTTTTAATACGGAGGTATTTGGGAGTATTAAAAGTGAAACGTATAGAGTATTGAACAAGCGAGGCTTTAGAAAGGGTGGGGTGCTACGTGGATCTAGAAGGAGCTTCCTGTGCTGGTCCGCTCCAAACTGGTAGTGTTTGTACGTTGTGCAAACAAGGCTCTAGAAGAATCTTGCTGCTCTGGCTTGTCCAAGACCGAAGAATTATGCTTGCTTTGTTAGTAGATTCTTAGAAATATAATACACTTTCAATACTGAGGTATTTAAAGCTTAGAAAGCGTGGTGTGCTAAAAAAATCTAGAAGAAGCTTTCTGTGCTAATGTGTCCCGGACCGAAAGATACTTCAATACTGAGGTATTTTGAAGTATTAAAAGTAAAACGTTTAGAATGTTGAAGGAGCAGAATATTAGAAGAGGCGGAACACTACGAGGATCTAGAAGGAGACTCTTCGGCTGGTAGTGTTTGTACGTTGTGCAAGCAGGGCTTTAGTAAAAGCTTGCTGCGCTGGTTTCATTCAAACAGAAAGATTTCGTTCAAGATCTAAAAAGAGGACAACTTTGCCTTGTTGGTTTTCGTCGAACTGAAAGCTTATAGTTGCTCTATGTATGCAGTATTTTAGGAATTTATTATCAAGCCGCAAAGCTAGGATCTTGATCTTAAAGTCAATTTACTTTTACAATTTAAAAGATTGGTTTATACAGGATGTTAATGAATTGTAGGGACAAACTTCGACGGCTTGCAAAACACAACAAAGCCAACAACTTTTGTTAATAAATGTGTGGTCAAAAGTGTTTCCTTTAGAAAATAGAGCCTCTTAAAGATTCTTTAAGAAGTACCTGAAAATAGGCAACCCAAATTGCATTTTTAATTATTTTGTACAAGTCACACACAATTTAAAAAGAAAACGATCCAGACATACATGCATTCAAATAACGTCAATTTTGACACAATTCGATATTTTTCTGATATTTTTTGACTTTTCTTGCATTCGTTTCTTTCTGTGCCTTTTATAATTCTTTTTTATCGTTCTGTGATTCTTTTGATAATTATTTTCTTTGTTATTTTCGTTCTGTGTTTCGTATTTTTGTGTTATGGCGAATTATTCTTTTGCCGATCAGCATGACATGATGTTCATGTATGGACCTGCTTGGGGTAACGCACGCGAAGCTGCCCGCTTGTACCAAGAACATTTTCTAAATAGGAATCATCCATCGCACAAGGCCTTTAGTGTAGTTTCACGTCGGGTGCGGAAGGTACATTCGTTGTCAACAGACACAACTGTGGAGCTACCAGAACAAGTCGAACGGTGTATTTTGAGGAAGAAGTTTTGGAGAGAGTGGCTGAAAATCCTTCTACTAGTTCAAGAGCCATCGCTCATGAAATGGGAGTGAACCATGCTTCAGTATGGGAGGTACTACATGAGCAGCAGCTACATCCGTACTATCCACAGAAGGTACAAGCCATGGTTCAAGCAGATTTTCCCAGAAGGGTGGGATTTTACCAGGAATTTCTGCGGCGGTGTAATAAGGATCCAGAATTCCAAGTAAACGTTTTGTTTAGTGACGAGGCATCTTTTACGAAAGAAAGAATATTCAACAGCAGAAACAGCCACATTTGGGACGATGAAAATCCCCATGCTGTGGTTCAAAACGGATACCAGCAAAGATTTTCAGTGAACATTTAGGCCGGGATTGTTGGCGATAGACTCATTGGACCATATCTGCTACCCCAAAGGTTAATAGGAGCAATTTATATAAATTTCTTGCGCCATGTCCTGTCTGAACTTTTGGAAGATGTTCAACCTCAAATGTGGCTGCAGCACGATGGTGCACCTGCTCATTTTATGCGGAAGTGAGGGAATTTTTAAATAACACTTTTCCCAACAGATGGATAGGTCGAGGAAGGCATGTGGCGTGGCCTCCACGTTCTCCTGATTTGACGTCACTTGATTTCTTTTTGTGGGCTCATGTTAGAACGTTAGTGTACTCGGTTCTATATTTCTAAGCTGCTTCATTACAAAGTTTGTAAGACGAAGATATACTTTCCACTTGCACTGTATGCATAATTACTCTAACAGTCCAATGCAAATTACATTAGTAGAAACATTCAGGGTGAATTAGAAAGCAAATACGGCACAGGTATAATTTCACTTCTAACAAAACTTCCATTGAAGGTCGGAGATCTTAAAATAACACTTGATCGAACTCACCCTCGAACTTGATACAACACTTAATCACCGTCTAAGAAGTTCCTCATTTCTAGCATTTCTGGAACGCGAGCTGATATCTAATTCACAAGCGTCTGCACTTCTGATTACATTTCACGTTCTTGCTAAATCAACTAATTTGCTACACGTACCTCAGGATTCCGAAGCAATCCTGGTGGAGCTTAGCGGTTACACAAAACAAATTACTCTGGGTTTTTAATTAAAAATTTGCATCTTCAAAAGCTAGGTGTATGAAATTCATTTTCTTACTGTCTACTAATGGCACTATTCGCTTATCAAACATAACAAATAAGCTTAAAAACATAATACGTTAATTAAAGAAAAAGATTATAAATTAGTCATTCTCAAACAATTTATCCGAATACCCCAACTTCATCCGATACGATTAAATATATCTCGATACCATACTTTGGTGGAAAATCACAAAAGATTGCTAAAATTATAACCAAAACAAATAAATATAAAGTAATTTTTTTAAACACTTTGTTTAATGCAAAATCAAAAACAGATGATTTGCTAAAATCAGGCATTTACAAATTATATTGTTCGTATTGTAATTTGGTTTATATAGGCCAAACAATTAGAAACTTTGATATTAGGTATAAAGAGCACGCGTTGTTACAAATACAAACACCTACATAAATCCAATTACGCTAAACACTTACTAGAACACAATCATTTAATGACATCTAATAACACTATAAAATGTTTCCACTTTTGTGATGATAAACGTAAATTAGATATACTAAAAGCTTTTGAAATTTACAAACACTTAAAAACTGTACCGTTAATGAATGATCAAATTTATTTCTTAAATTCTCCTCCATTGGATATTTTGGAATAAGAAATCAAGTCATCTGCAGACTATTACCGAGATCAAGTCACCAAGTTCTATTGCTATAACAACACTAACTGTTTATTTTCTAATATAACCTTTGACAATGGCATGTAAACATGCCGAAATACGTATAAGGTTAAAATAAATAAATATTGTTAATGTAATTAAGTATTTTATTTACCTATAATCAATAAATATGGACTTCAACGAAGTAAAGCTAGAATTTATAAATTAAAAACATAAGTTTGCTGCAATGTTTAAAGTTCGAAATTGTTCAACACGATATCTTTTTGTATTTTTGCTATTCCCTAAGCGCTTTGAGAACTTGAAAGAATTTTGTATGTTTTTTGTTTACTCTTTTACATGGAACATTCAATTTCCTTTTATGAGTTCAAAACGAGCACATGAAAGATAGAAGTCGAATGAAACGCGTATTTGAGTCCGAAAACGAAAGCACGGTACACTGCAAGGAAAAGATTCTAATTTTCTTTCAATTTCTCATAACAAATCAAATAGTTAGAATTACATGCAATTAAATAAATTGCTTATTATCGAAATTAGCCCCGTAGTTTCATACCTTTTAGATAAGTTATTTGTAAGAGGGTAAGAATTTTTTTCTAAGCTATTTCATCTGAAATGAAATATGACCGTTGAGACAAATTACGCTCCATTTAAAGGCCGTTATGGTAGAAAAGTTCGTAAAACTTATTTGTGTTAATCGAGATTGTGCTGAAGAAACAATTATTGGTTGTGTAATCATAATTTAGTGGTGTTGTACGATGTCCGTGCAAAATAATTTTGGATTGTGAATACCATGTAAGAAAATGCTTTCACTTGTTTCCACTGTCTGCTATTTTGTGTGATAATTCCTTGTGTGATATTAACGTCAGTGGCGGTAGCTCAAGTGGCGGTAGCTCAGAGGTTGGGCGCTCAGCCTCTAACGCTAAAGGTCTAGGATTCAATTCCCCGCCGAAGCCATGCAGCAATGAAAATCTATGCCGCAACCCACCACTCACATTCCCCAATCCGGTGTAGGCAGACGTGGGGTCTTAATGCTTGAAACCTTCTCTGGAATTTAGTTGGTCGGATTCGACGTTAAATTGTAGGTCCCCCGTACTCCACCGTAGCGCTAAGGAGAGAACGTGGCAGAGAAGAGTGCCGATGCCTAGGAGTGGGACGTAAAGGCTGGTTACGACGATATTGACCGCAAACATTTAAAAACTAAAATTCAAACACATTCTGCAGTCGTCAATTTCAGAAACAGAAAACGTTTTTCATCAGCTCTTGAACGCTACGACACTGTTGTCAACGCCGTTAAAGGTAGGTGTCATACAATAGATTTAGAAGTAAAATAAAGAAACCTTTTGCGATGGTTCATTTGTCAGTTTTATGCACCCCCCCCCCCTTCCCTGTGCAATTTTCTACAGCATTTAGACTACAGGCCTTCCCTGTTTCTCAGGTCTAGTAGGGAAGCAATTAAACTCCTTCTGTTGTAGGCTTAGAAATGATTCCCACTAGATTGCCTGCGGGAATGTATGAAGCTAACCTCAGCACAGACAAGAAATATTTCCTTTATATAATGACAGTTGCCGGAGCGAGAAAATATTTTCTGGGCATGGCGAACAGGAATCCGGTTTAGTTTTCTTATTTAAAATGGTCCGCAACGGGGAACCCGCGTAAAATTCTAAAACATTCTGTCAAATTGTGTAGTGAAAGTGTACGAACTTATG
Organism: Ctenicera cuprea; assembly: GCA_958336395.1. Lineage (NCBI taxonomy): Eukaryota > Metazoa > Arthropoda > Insecta > Coleoptera > Elateridae > Ctenicera > Ctenicera cuprea. The sequence goes on along the minus strand of CATVIB010000495.1, from coordinate 10,718 downwards.
TGGTTCGAAATTAAGACCAATAACTGTGTGCACCAAACGTCTATGGTTAACAACTAAATGAAGTCGTTATTTTAGTGACGATTTAAAACACATGATTGGAGCCGCAATTCAAAGAAATGGATATTCTGAACAAATTGAAAATCTTGAGTTATGCATGCTAACTGAGACAAAAAACGTATTCTTAAGGCAAAGTTTTGAAAGACAATTGCAGGAATGCCTAAATACGCCATTCTTGATTTCCATTTCGAGGCTTCAGACTACACGGAACTCATAAAGTGGCAAAGTGTTCAAGTCACTGAGCCATCTCTGACTGCAAATTTTTCTCTTGGAAACTGTTTGCAAACACGAAGCAAAAATAAGTGAACTACTTTGGCTAGAATTTCTTATGCATTAGAAATACATAGTTACTTTGCATGTTTTCAGGAGTACCTATTTCAGTAATTTCATGCATTTTCACCGCATACCGGAAAGAAACACGACCCCGCGCCTATCACGAGCAGACCAATATACTATCAGGCCAAGCATACAACGTTCACTCATTTAAACTCATGCTTTGCCCGAGGGCATGTCTTATTGTATTAAAATGCCAAAATATTTTTTTAATTGTAATTTACTCGAACAAATTTTTTATAATCCTCCGTTCATTAAACAAAAATGCATGAATTTTCAATTTTACAAAATTCCTAGCAGGCGTTACAGACAAACTAGTGGACTGCAACATAAACCAATGCATAGCTTATCCTATATCGATTAGCCTATACCATTTAAAAAAATCAGTGCCAGTTTTTGAGCAATACTTTATTATTTTTATTTTTATCACTTCGCGGTTTTAGTATTTTCAAAAGTTTTCTGCAAAGATAAGACAAAATGCATGGTCATCGCAAAAGACCCAGTGCGGTGGAAATTAGAGATTGAAGGCACCGTAGTAGTAGTCATGTCTTTTACGAACCTGGGGGTGGATTTTTCGAGCTGCCCAAACTTTAATAAAGAAGTACAAGTATATAAAATTGTCTACTGGAAAAAAAGAAATACACCTATCAAAAATAATATAAAAGTGTGTAAAGGTGTTGTCAGACTTGGTTACATAAGAGGCTGAAACTAGGGCTGATACTAAAAGAACGAGACAAATGCTTAACACCACTGAAATGGCCATCTTAAAACCAATAACTGGTCTGAGAGAAAAAATACCCAACCACGAAATAAGAAGTTACGAAGATCCTTCGAAATGTACGTGGCCTAACAAAGAAAACGCACAAGGTAGTACAAAAGTAATATATACCTCTTATAAAATAAAACTGATAGTATAAAATTTGAAAAATTATTTAAAAAATGCTGTAGCGAGATTGGAACCGATGCACTTTCGGTACCGTTGATATGTCCCAAGCGTGTAACACTTGTTTACCAACTGCGGGAGCGGGAATGCAAAATTTCGGAGTTGTAAGCCAAATTTGTTTATTTCAATCGTAAATTAATTAATCAAGGCCGTAATTAAAGCGAAAGCTTACCGAAAGTCATCGAGTAACTCAAAAATGCGCATTCTTCGTGGTTATGACATCTAAAATTGACGTGAGCATATCAGACCTAGTTCAGCTAGTCTTGGGATACATTGGATATGAGCGAATTAGTACCATAGATCATCAAAAAAAAATAAAAAAAAATAAAGTGATAACTTATGAAAATTTTATAATAAAACGTAATTTATCAAAAGATAATTTGGAAAAGTTGAAAGTTGGATTAATTGAATGTGATTGGGACTATCACTCGTGTGATTTAAATGGTTTGTTTAGCACCTTAGAAAATAATATATTTTAGCTGCATTAGATAAGTACTGTTCACAAAAAAAATAAAAACAAAAGCTAACACTTCATCTTAGATAAATATAAATGTTTATCAATTATAAAGTATGTAAAGAAAGAGATAATGCTTATAACAAGTTGAAATTAACTAATAATGGATAACTTACAAACACAAACAAAATGGGGCGATAACTGCAATCAAAAAAGAAAAAAATATTACGAAAATGCAATAGATAGAAATAGAAATAATTCAAAAAATGTGAGACAATAAAAAGTTTAATAAGTCATACATTTAAGAAAGTCAGCTATAAGGTTTGTTTGGATAAAGATATTTTTAATTTACCAACAGACTAATTTAATTATTTTTTTTTGTTAAAATTTGAAAGATATTTCCAGACCATGAGACAATTTATTTATATAATTATTAGAACAATTTCAATAGATAAATTAAAATACTGTGGTTTGCATGATACACTATTAAATTGGTTTGAAAACTATTTAACAGACCGTCATTAAACAACAAAATATGATAAAGTAACTTTACATCGTTAGAAAATTTATATGGGGTACCACAAGGAAGCGTCTTAGGTCCCTATATGTTTGAGTTTTGACATAGATTAGAAAGAAAGATTATCCTTTTTATGTTTTCGACTTATCACATAGCTTATTATCTGCATTTCATTTTGTTTTTATATAATGAGTTTTTCATATAAAAACATATTTTTATTGTGGTCTAGAAGGCTCATTTCACACGTGCAGCATTTCTTTTAAATATTAAAGTACCACTATTAAAAGTATAAGAGCAATATAGCGAAAAAACTAACAGTTTTCGAGTTATTACTAATTAATTGTGGAATGCTTTGTAAGCCATGAATGGTTATATAAAATTGTTTTAATTTAAAGCCGGTTATAAAAATAATGAAGAATTAAAGAAATTTATTTAAAACTGTCAAACAACCGTTGAAAACAATAAGAAACAACATACAAACGATTACATTGCGTTAAATTTAAGTAACCACTCTATTGCTTCTCTTCTTTGTTGAGGCATAAGCTTGTACTTATAGTTTATTAAAGATAGCTGGTATACGAGAACATAAATCTAAATGTGTAACAAAATGTTGTTAATCCTGTACATTGGTGTAAAAATCAACAAGCACATCAGCTTGACTATGGCTTGACCGATTATTGATATACGATTATAAGAAATTGGGGCCGTTTAACATTTTGTTATTTAAGAAACCATTATAAAATATAACCGACACGGGATTCAATTTTTAGTATTATTGTCTTTGAATTACCGTTTTGTTGGTAGTGGTACTTGCAGGTATATTCAGCATATTTTCGTAAAATGTATCTTTTTTTATTGTCAATTATAAATTGCACATATTTGGAGTGTGCACGCAGTTTATTATACAGGTAGATTAATGCTTCCAACAGATTACGAATGAATTGTGATTTCGCGACTATTTATTATTGGCTTTCTTGTTTTGAGTAACTACATAATTCTAAACAATAGAAATGAATTTTTTTATCTAATTTCAATGATTTTATTTTGTCGTTGTGATTATATTGTCACGTCGGGGGTTGTAGCATGTGACATAATGTCTAGGTATATTATAAGAACAACCAAAATTCAACAGAGATATATTTAGTTAATGATTTACATTATTATTTAATACTAAACTAAAATTACCTACATGGGTTACAATACAGTTTGTTAATCTGGGGCTCAAAGCCCCCAATATGCGAGAGGTATTTTGAGTCGTAGTTATTGTAGATGGTAGAGACTCATGCTGAGTCTAAACTGGGTTTGGTTGTTGGTCGTTGGTAACTGCCCTCGTACCAGTAAGCCGAATCCTTTTATACTCTGTGATGCAGAGTAGGGATGGTTTTATTAATAATCAATACAATGCAGTGCTTTGCAGATGTGTATGCATCTGCAATCGGATTGGTTTACAAATAGGTCAATCAATATGTATGTAATTGTATGACAAAGAAAGAGTGCATACAATCCCTTGATGTTCTAAGAATAACCTGAGGTATGTCAGGTGACCAAGTCGTATTGATCTGTATTATTCTATTATGAAATAAATAACATTTTAATTACTTTTGATAATTAATATTAAATATTCTAATTAAAACTAAGTCGAATCGCGACAATATAGTTTCACATTTTACGGCATTTGTAAACGACTGACACATATTTACATCTTAATACTGTAAGAACTTGAAAGGGACACATTTGTTGGAGACGGGGTTTAGTAAGAAATTCTCAAATTTTCAAACACAAAATAAAATTAGTGAAATTAGACAAAATTGTTTTATTTCTATTGCTTACTGTATTGGAATTTCACAAAAATACCAGGATCGTTTGAAATGTACATGGCCTAACAAAGAAAATGCAAGTTTTTGGACAAGAAATAATTTTATTTTTTAACATAGTCTCCTGCTCGTTCAACGCACTTATTCCAACGGTGCTCCAAAGCAGCAATGCCGTTTTTGTAGGTCGATGAACCCAATTCCTCCAAATAGCTATTTACAGCAATAATTACCTTGAAACTGGATGAAAATCTTTTACCGCCAAGCTATTTTTTCAGGTTTGGAAATAGATGAAAACCGCTGGGAGCCAAATCTGGCAAGTAGGGCGAATGAGGAACTAATTAGAATCCCAATTCATAAAATTGGGCCATGGCGATTGCAGACGTGTGTACAGGTGCATTATCTTGATGAGCAAAACACTTTCTTTTTTTGCCAAATCAGGCTGTTTCTCTTCGATTTTGTCGCTCAATTGCTGCAACAAATTGGCATAATACTCGCCATTTATTGTTTTTCTCTGACAAAACCGTTTTTGTCTCGTTCGGTGGCGGAAAACCTTTGTGTGTCCATTGTTTGGATTGTTCCTTGGATTCGGAAGTGTAATGGTTTACCCAGGTTTCATTGACGGTTATGAAACAGCGAAAAAAGTTCTCCAGATTGCGGCGAAAACGTGCCAAAAAGTCGCGAGAAACAATCAAACGATTCAGTTTTTACTCTGGTGTGAGCAAACGCGGCACCCAACGCGCGGGGGTTATTTTTTCATTTCCAATTCTTTAGCTAAAATTCTGTGCACGCTGTCATTTGAGATGCCCACTATGCTATCTCGCGCACTTTTACTTGACGGTCACCCAATACGATACCGGGGGACTTTTTCAATCATATCCGGGTAGTAGCCGTTTTTGGGTGTCCACTGCGGTGTTCGTTCTTTGTGCTCACACGACCACGCTTAAACTCGGCAACCCAGTTTTTAACCATTGAAAACGAAGGAGCGAACTTTAAAAACGTCGAAGCCAATTCTGCTTTGATTTCGGTTGGTGTTAAGCCTTTCAAATGAGAGTACTTTATCACTGCTCGCAACTCACTTTTTTCTATTACTTACGAAATCACTCGAGACGATCGCTGGCGCACTGTCAAACACAAACTAATTCCGCCGAATTAGCGCCATCTCTGTGTTAGGCTTCGTACATATCGAACGATCCTCGTACTAACTGCACTTAAATATTGACAGCTAGAGCGATACCAACCAAACTTAAAAAAAAATTCTGACCTTCTGAGTCCACACATTTCCCTAGGGCTAAATGTGCATGTTAATGCCATTTGTTAGTTTCGATAAACAATTCTTACCTTACGTATTTTTCAGAATTTTCATCATCACTTTACCTTCATCAATTACATACTGCTGGGTTTTTACTAAAAACCGTTAAACTGCTTCAATCTACTACATCTCCCCCCCCCCCCTGCAACTTAGCTACATTTTCCATCGTTCAGAACTGCATAAATCAGGAACCCTTCAAGATTATCAAAAGAGCATGTACCTATATGTTGTCTGAAAAAAATGTATACATTTGCACTTCGGTTTTCTAAAGGTGACGACACCACTTCCAAATCGTTAATGGATATTTGACAGTAACAAACGGGGTGCCGCTTGTCTTTCCAGCACGCACCCTTCACACGTCAACCACTTGTGAAAACCTTTCAATAATATTATTTATGGTCTTGCAACTCGATTGCGTGTTTCAAGATCGACTATGAAATATGTATATACTGTCACAGTTCTAAATCAAGACAAACGTTCCCAAAGTAAAAGTAATTTTTCACTTTTTAGATTCACGCCATTTTAGTTACAATTTTCATCGGCACGTTTCACGATTTTAGTATGCTAGAACAAAAGTATTTTAAACTTTCAGTGTTCAAACACCATTTTTGTGAGTTTAAAAATTATTGTAAAATAAACAAACAATTTCAAGCAAAAAATTTAAAGTTTTAAAAATAATTAAGATAGCATGAGCGAATCGTGCCTAAATAAACAAGCTTAAATTGTGATCTTTCTATTCCAGGGCTTTTAGATGAGTTGGCAACGGAACTTTACTTCCCTGTTTGTTTTCTTTTCATTAAAGCCCCCAAAAGCAGCTACTTTAGTTGCTGATGTAAAGGCGATTATAGAGAAAGCGTTTTATCTCAGTCAACAGCCCAGAAATTATATTTAGTATAGCTATAATTAACATTTTGGTTTACATAATGTTGTTTACAAACTATTTATATGCAATAATTTTTTCAGTAAAACACGCTTTCTACTTTTGACCATCTGTTGACAAAAAACTTAATTTAGATGCAAATTGTCAGAATGGTTTGTAGAAAATGAACCATTTTGTTAAACCAAGCATTTTTCATTTCACCTTGTTCAGTATTTTTTACCGTAATGCTATTAAATTTTGTTAGTATTTTATTAAGTTGTACACTAAGTACCTGATACTCGTGAAGCAAAGCTTTCCGCTCGCTAAAAAAATTAATTTTATACTTTCTACCTTTACATCGTGGCGCAAAAATAACTACCGCCTTAAAAAGCTCCCATTTTATTCTAAAGAGATAAATTCATCCATACATATATAAAAGCTCAAAGGGGTTTCTTCTCCGGTTCCTCCAGCGGCTACCGCTTCACCAATTTGGACCATTTTTTTTCAATGAAAGGTCTCTATCGTCAGATGGAACATGAAACATTATTATATTTATATTCTACGTCAATTTTTCAATAATAATTATTTTAAGTTATAATATATATGAAGGTCGGCTAGACGCGCGTCACTTGGGGCGCATCTACAAAACCGCCGCGTCTCATTATTGGAACTAATGCATCACGTGACGAATTTAGACGGGTTGGCCAACGCGAGTTTGTCAGTGCGTTGTGCGCTGGGGTCGCACTAGTTAATAATAAAAGATGATTTAAACAATTAATATTACATTTTCAATATTACGTAAGCAATCAAATTATTTTTTCTTAAAGTGACAATTTTTAGCGTCGATGCGAAACTGTAGTCGCTTTGCGGGGAAGTTTTAGGGGATTTTTTCTATAAATTCCGACGATAATTCACCCCACGCAATCTTTAGATTCCGCTTCGGAGTTTCAACTGTCGTGTATAGTTTTGCGCAGGCCAAATGATTTAAATTTAACGTTGCATTGGATTGAGATCGGGGGAGTATGGTGGCCATTCTTCTGCAGGGATGAAATTAGAAAAATGCTCACGGATCCATCCTTAAGTAAAACGAGTTTTGTGTGCTTAAAGTTGTCGAAACATCTAATTATTTACTCTGAAGCGTTCTTCAGTCCGGGGATGTTATAGCTACTGCTTCGTTACTTGATGCACTACTTGGTTGATTTGGATTCTCGTCTCGAAGAATATGAGTGGCGCTTTTCCAGTGTGTGTCATTGCCTACAAAACCATCACAAACTGCTACCTCTGTAAGCAGCTCTATCTTAGATGGCAGGATATTCTTCAAATCAAATCCTGTTGTTTGGACGATTTGGTGCTTGCTCGGTGTTCCTCCGACCTTTTATAAGTCAATCGTTGTTGCTTCTAGTTTCTTGTACACGTTATGTTTTTTTCCCAGGGTTGGTATTAATTAGTTGTCTTAAACACCGCCGCCCAAATAGCTTGTTGTTCTCCCCCGTCAAAACGCTTTTGGTTTCACAATGACAGTCCTGTACCTTTAAAGAAATCCAGGACGTCGTCATTAGAAATTTAATTATTTATTTAGGGTTCCAGTTCTAGAACTTAAAATGTCTTAATTTGCGGGCCTTAATACCACATAGTAGCATAAGCTGTAAAAAGGTCCTCTTCACAGAACCTGCAGCGCGGCTTTTCTACGAGACCTGAGGTGTATAGATGTTAGTTTACACCACAACAGTGCTCAGTTAAAGTTGTTGTTGTATGCATCAGTTTCTTCCTGCTAAAAGTAAAGAGTTTTCAGAGACAAGAAACTTAGATTGTGTCATGCTCGTACTTACGGTGACCATAAGCTGTTCTGCACTGCCAGTTTCCAGACGTAGACTGTTGTGTTCTCTCAGTTCTACCAGTTTCCTGTAGCGTTCCATAACCAATTTAAAGTTAAATTGCTAGGTCATCAGCGCTTTCCGGACCACTTGGCTGTTGCTCAAAATGTAGATTCTTTTATTTCTGTAGGATCTTTGCATCATAACTTAAGCGCAGGTAACAATAGCTGTGATTTCGGTCTGGTACACTGTTGCAAAGCGGCCCAGATTTATGCTAAAGGCATTGCTTGGTCTTCTCTGTAAATGTCCAGCCCTATACAACTGCCTTTTCTGGGTCTGCTCGTATCTTGTTTGATGATAACTTTATTCTCCTTTCACTCGTCCCGTTTTGGTTGAATTATTTCAAATGGGTTTTGGAAGTCAACTTAAATTTGTACCTCATCTGACTGCGGCTATAAAATGTAATTTCCCTTATTATTTTGAAGAATTCGGTATGATGTCTTGGATAGTATTTCCCGTATCCATTTGTTTGCAGTCGTTAAGCCCCTAGTCTCGCCTCCGCTTGCACTTCTAGGTGGATGGGAAGTGAATCTGGTTAGACTTCTACGCGGCTGTTGGGGTAGTAAACATTGTCCTCGTTATTTTAATGCCAACCAGTCTTTGTAATGTACCTACCCTGTTTTTCAGTGAAACTTTTTAAGTTTGTGCCACCACACTTTTTCTTTTCTTTCCTTTTAGCTCTCCCTCATCCAATGTTGGACATAGGCTTCGGTATTTTGCCTCCACGGTTCGCGATCGTCTGCTAATCTGCTTATCCGAGTTCTGCTATCCTTAAATCATCCGCCTATCTCATCTGTGGTCGGCCTCTTTCTCTCTTTCACATGTAAAGTCGCCATTGTTGCATTTCTGTATTCCATTTTTTATCCGACTGCTTCATGGTGTGCCGATCTTAATTTTAACGTGGCTGTGTGTTCTGTTACATCTATGAGTTTGGTTCGTTGTCGAATATGTTCGTTTCTTACTTTATTCTTTAAATTTTTATGCAACATTTGCCTTTCTATAGCTCTAAAGAAAAATTTATCATTGGTATAACTATCAGTCTTGTGTGCAGCCAACGTTCCATGTTTAGTTTCAGCGCCTACGTATTTCCAAACATTCGTCATGTTCTAGATGCTGTTTAAAGGTCTATAAAGACGCCCAAGTATTTGACTTCCCCCACCATCTGTACTTATTTACCGAACTTTCACGTTCGTCTGTACGTTTAAGTTGGCAACAAACCGGACAAGGGCGAACTGACCGGTATCGGAACAGCCAAAACAATTTGACGATTCTTGATAGTATGGCAGTGGCAGCGTGTGACAGAGAATACTTACTAGGTCCTAGTTTTATTTTAGTTTGTACTTAATTTATTAAGTTTCCACGTTCTTTCGAGAGCAATGGACTCTGACAAAGAAGAAGAAGAAGAAGAATCAGATTTTTATTTTATTGAAGCTATTACGTAACTAAAACTAAGATAACAGTAAATCTCATGAAATCTAAAGGCCTCTGTTTGTTTTAATGTGGCGGCACTTATTTTTTATCATTATTATTCTAATTGCAGCGAATCTCTACTGCTCAGGCAGAACAGTGATTAAGTTGAAACGCAGCTTACCTGTTGGAACGCACGTTGGCGACCTTTTCTTGCACTAGGATAGTTCAGGCAGCCTACCCATGCCACTGCCCGGTTATCCTGGCTGCCATGACACCTGCCAAAATTACTAATTTGTGCTTTTCAAAGCAGCAAAATATTTCTCTCCCTGTTTAGATTTTTTTTAAACAGCATGGGAAATAAGAGGTGGAAACTTTGATTAGGCACGTGAAAATATGCCGCGGAACCTCACTATTAAAACTCACGTTCCCGAAGCCGACAGAAATGTCACTCCTTCCTTAACAACATCTTCAACTACCTATCAATGGGAGTCAATTATCCAGCAAATTGCCTAGGCAAAGTTATTTACAAACTGGGTCTTCTTGACCTAGTGACTAAAACGCAGGTAAATTTATAGCCGCCGCTAGGGAACGGATGTATGTCCACCGCAGAGCAAACGTACTAACGCTCAGGTCTCAGGAACACATCCTGGCAGCAGTTGAACCTACCACCCCACCCACTTTCCACTTTTTTATGGTCCCAGAAGACCTTGAACCTCTCCTAGGACAGGTGGACGTATTCAGGTAGAGTAACGGAAGTTACCGTTTCAACGCGGTCGAAAGCGCTGACGTCTCTCACCGAGAAAAGAGCCGTTGGTCCTGTCTTTATTAAAACACAGAAACATGGAAATACTATAATGGCTTTCTATTTTACACTTACGTTATCTACACGAATGAATATTTTCCTGGCAGATGAAGTAGATGTCGCAGTCCGATCGAATGTAAGAGGGTAGGTTATACAAACTTTAACGTTTATTTAAAAAAATTATGTACCTGTTGTCTCTTAAAACAGTGGTCATATAAACTTGACATTTTGATATAGTTACAACAGTCATTTAGCCATTGAACACAGAAGTAGAGAGGAAAATGATTTTTTGCCACGTTTGCAACAAAAAAGTATTTGACATAAGCACACAATGGTTCGTTTAAAA